>JAQFZC010001535.1:0-29250 GCA_034695205.1 Dicyrtoma fusca | reverse complement strand
GGGCCTGAGCGTGGGGCCTGAGCCTCTGGCCTGAGCCTGTGGCCTGAGCCTGTGCCCTGAGCGTGTGGCCTGAGCCTGTGGCCTGAGCCTGTGGCCTAGGCATGTGGGCTGAGCCTGTGGCCTAAACGTGTGGCCTAATCTTGTGGCCTGAGCGTGTGGCCTGAGCATGTGGCCTGAGCGTGTCGCCTGAGCCTGTGGCCTTAGCCTGTGGCCTAGGCCTGTGGGCTGAGCCTGTGGCCTGAGCGTGTGGGCTGAGCGTGTGGCCTGAGCGTGTGGCCTGAGCGTGTGGCCTGAGCGTGTGGCCTGAGCCTTTAGCTTGAGGCTGTGGTCTGAGAGTCTGTCCTGAGCTTGTGGCCTGCGCCTTTGGCTTGAGCCTGTGGTCTGAGTTTTTGCCAAATGTTCATGGTATATGCTTACGCCGTGGGCGTTTGCCGTATGCTCCTTCAATTGGCTGCGACCATATGAATTTGCTATAAGCTCCTGCTTTAGGTTCGCGCCATAGGGTTCTGTCACGGGCTCCGTCTATTGGCTACCGCATAGAAGCCTGCTGTGGGCTTCCGCTAGTTGCCCTCCGCTATGGGCTTCTGCTTTTAGCTCCTGCCATATGCTACTGCCATGGAATCCTGCCATGTGTTCCTGCTTTGGGCTTACGCAATGGGTTCACGCCTTGTGCGCTTAAGATGGGCTCTGACTGTGAGCTTCTGCCATAAGCTCCCACTATGTGTTCACGCTATGAGCTTCTGCTATTGGATACCGCCACGGTCTCCCGCAATGGGCTCGTGCTATTAGATCCCGCTGTGGGTTTCCGCTGAGGGTTCCCGCTATGGGTTCCCGCTATGGGCTTCTGCTCTTAGCTCCCGCCGTGGGTTGCCGTCATGTGCTCCCGCAATCGGCTTTCGTCATGGGCACCCGCTATAGGCTGCTGCCATGATCTATCGCGTTTGGATCCCAACATGGGCCCCCACAATGGGCTCGCGTGACGGGTTTTCGTTATTGACTACTGCCTTGGGCTCCCGCTCTTGGTTTCTGTCATTTGCTACCTCCATTTTATCCCGCTATGGGCTCCTGCTATTAGCTCTTGCCATGGGCTTCCGCGATGGGCTACTACCATTGACTACTGCCACAGGCTCGCTTCATTGGTACCCACTATGGGTTACAGCGATGAGTTCCAGCCGCGGGTTCCTGTAATAGGCTTACGCTATGATCTATTCCAATGGGCTCCGACTTTGATTTACCGCTATAAGCTCCCGGTAAAGGTTTACGACATAGGCTTCCGCCATGGGCTCTTTCATTGCTCCTGCGATTTGTTTCCACCATAAGCTATCGCATTTTATGCTTTTGGCATGTATTTGGACAATTTAGTCTATGTGCAATGCAAAAAATTTGTTTATTAAAAAAAATTTATTTTCGTTCTCAAAATTTGGCCAAGTGTGCAAACTATTCTTTGCGTATATAATTCCTTATCAAAACAACATTCCTTCCTTCGTGGAATGATTTATGGTCTGTCTCCCGAGTGAGGCTCTTTACACCAATAATTTCGTCAAATGTAAACAACTGACGGAGTCACTCACACACGGTACGTAGGTACATTGGTATAAGCACTGGGCAAATTTTGAAGGAGCGATTGCACTTATTGCCAAAAGACTGCGATCCGAGATCCGAATTAGTTTTAAGAAAAAAATGAGACGATTCTTGAGCTTAATTTGAGCTTCTTTTTATATAACAGATAATTGAGTAAAAGTAGAGCAAAGAATTCAGCTCATTTGTGAGACCTCGTCTGGATTTGTATTTGTATTTGTTTACGTTACGTTTTAAGTCCCCGAGTGTACGTGACAGGAAGACTAAATGGAATCTAGTGATAGACTCAATTGTTCACGTGTCTTTTATATTACGATTATTTCCTCACTGAGATGATTTTTAGTCCATTATTATTATTATCTGCCTCGTCACTCCTTTCCACTCATAATCTTCTCTCTCTCTCTCTCTATCGCATCCCGTCATCCAGGAAAATAAAAATCTGGGCTGGTCTATGTATGTACTATCTGAGCCGAAAGTCATAAAATGAGCACAGGGTCTTTCTGTGCAAACTTGACTTTGAATTCACCGACGATCACAATAATAATATTTGAACAAAAAAGGAGTCGCCTTTATGGGTGACAAATAATCCTTGTTAGCTTTTCAATTAGAACAATTGGCAGAGACTTGACGCACACAAAAAGTCATAAGCTACAGGTAGGTGGTATACATATTTTATTATCAGCTTGGAGGAGAAGATCAGCCTTTTGTCTGCTATTGAATCACTTGTTGCGTGGGCGCTGCTCTATTATGTAGTATATCCAAAATAGTCAACCGACGACAGTTTAATAAATCTTGTTGTGGTGGTTTTGGGCTCACAAGCATAGAAGGCTCCTTTTCAACACCTTTGAGTCAATTACTATACAAATATAGTATGCAGTAGTTAATTACTCCTGCATTTCCGGCAAATTATCGGAAATAGATTTGACGCACGTATTTTTCAGTTTCACTTATTTTTCCTTTTTGAATCGATTTAGCCTGGCAAATCCTGGCATGTCTTACAAATTACAATCGTCGTTTTGTTTTGTTTTTTTGTTTTTTGAGGTAGTGACAGTGAGATGAGGTAAATTAGAATAACCGGAACAAATCTTGCCTGGATGGAAGTTGGTGGAAAGTTGAAGTTAAGGTTGAAGCGGCGGACACTGACTGACTGACTGACGGACGGACTCCACGCACCGAAGAGACAATAATACAACGAGATAGAAGAGAAAAAAAACAGGAACTGGTAGGACACCACAAAAGGTCAACAAATCGGAGAGAAATGAAGTCAAGTCATTGTTTGTTATAGTATATTTTCCTTTTCTAACATGTGGTAAAGGGTCGAGGCAGGCCGAAAACGTGTGTTGCTCTCTCAAGAGACTAGGAAAGAACGGTGTGCGTGGGCGACGGAGGGTTTTCGCTATCTACTCGATTGCATCCACAAGATGTAGAGAGACAGTTCACTCTTTGCCTTGGCTCGCTATTTTACTTCCATCCCTAACAGCCTGCCTGCCTACCAACCAACCAACGAGCCTACCTACTACCTACCTACCTGTTGCACTTGCAAGTTTGTATCCTATACACATCACATCACACACACACACATTTGCATTCGTCCAGCCAAAGCCTCCAAAGCACTAGCAAACTAAACGGGGATCCCACACCCCAAACAAAACTACCCCTGTCTTATGTCTCGCATTGTCTACACACTGCACTGTAGTGTGTCTAAGAAGACAGACAAAAAGTGGTGTAAATTGTATGTACAGACGGGCTACTCACACAGTCAACCTCGGCACTGCAGTCTGCACTGCTACGGCAAAGCAATCTCTTGCCTCTTACGATTATCTGCAGAAGGCTTTACGAATCCTTTTTTTCCCCCTATTACTATTTAACATTAATGTAGAACGGGAAAAAAAGGAATAGTAACCATTCCATTATCTCATTACGATCTGTATGAACGTATGTACGTATGCATACGTAATACACCAAAGTAGCTGGATGGATACAGAAAGAGAATACGGAGTAAAGGACTGTGAGGATGAGATGAGGAGGATACAGTCCAGAGCTCCGCTGCTCGTTCATCTCTCTATTTTATTACCCTCCTTCCTACTGTTACTACTAATACTTAGTCTCCTCTTCGTGGAGCATTTCAATCTCTCGACTCCAAACTGGTTGCTACTCCCGCATTGTAGTTGGCAATCCCTGTCTTTATCCAAGACAGTGTCTTCTTCACCACCTCTCATCATCTCTCTCCATACATACATATATTTAGTCAGAGGAACGAAACAATTCAATTTGCTCCAATCTCCGTTGATATGAATAATATGATTCTACTATTCTACATAGGTACTCGTACTTCCATCCGAAAATGCTCAGCAAACACACACGCATTGCATTGCAATGGAAGGGTGCAGGAGGTGTAGAGAGATTGACGTAAAAAACAGTTTACAATTATCTATAGTAAGTTATAGTTATGTAGTTGTGTATGTATATATATAGACAGTCACTGCATGATTCCTTTTATTTTTTTATACGCCCTCACTCAATAACCCCGGTGACGTAATCTAGTATTTTTGGCCATAATATATGAATGCACGCCAGCTAGCTCATCATCTTCATTGACATGAAGTTATGTATAAGGATGAAGCCCTCCGCTTGCTTCTACTTTATCCTTGTAGCAAATGTTTTTTTGAAAAAAGCCCAAAGCCTCACTATTAGTCAGGTCTGTTTTCTGTACGAATGTGCATGCACTGGTAGTGAGTATAGTTACCTTAAGTTACTTATCCCGGTACTAGTGTACTGCTATATAGTACTGCACGGCACGGTACTACGAGTAAACTAGTACGTAGATACTTTACGCTGAGACAGGAGGTGTAGGAACATTAAAACTTAGTCAGGCAATTCTGACTTCCATTCCAATATTCTATTCCAGACAGGTAAATAATTTAGTACACGTCATAGAGATAGACATGTACATACATAATAGCAGAGAGAGAGAGAGGCAGCAGCCGCGGTGAGCTTAGTAGTTGGTATCTGTAGTAGTTGATGAGCAATTTGAGCTCGTAAAATTCTTCTCATATTATTGTCATCATCATCATCCACGGACCGACATTGAATTTTCTATGGTCTGATTCTCGCTCTCTGAATGACTGTGACTCTCTTCCCTTCTCTGGTGCAGTGCGGCCGGTGGTGTCGGTCTACTCAGTAAATTAATGGAAATTATAGAGAGAGAGCCAAACGGTGCTGATTGTATACGTACATGCGAGCTGGATGTTCATCCTCAATTACCTACTACATTAATACATAATACATAAACATCCATAATTCTATGCGTCAACAAGGTCCATGTCTCTATCTCTATTGACATTCGCTAGTACTAGTCAGTTCTACATTAAAATTTGAACTATACACTGACACCGTCACTTCCTTCACCAAAAAACAGACGAAATCCAGATAATATGCACAGAGGTAGGTAAGGCTAGGCTATAAGATGTAGTCTAAACTGACTGAAGGTTTTTTTCGTTGACGATACAGCAATCAGAATTATGCGTCGTGTACAATTGTAAAAACTATCTACTCACTAAAAACTGTTCACGTGTTAATAATTTTAAATACTTTGGGATTTTTTGCTATGTGTGGAAAGTACAGTGCAGTGTACACTTCAGTCCCAGTGTTGTACCCCCACGTTTCAATTTATAACTTGACTAACTTGAGTACAAAGTATTTATGTAAGTATGTGCGCCCTGATCATTATGATGATGAAGAACGCATGGACAGGGACATGGACATGGACAGAAAAGAACGTGCATCTTTTTTTAAATGCCTAGTAATAATGAAGATGTTTGGATTTGTGCTAACCAAAATTTATTAGCTACATAATGCCAAAACCAAATACTAGTAAAAATCCCTACGATCGTTCCCACCAACCAGCCATGGCATGGCAGAGTCTCTTATAAAATTATAATAGTTTCATAAACAGAGAATAGAGAATAGAGAATAGAACTACGACAATAAATATTATAATAAAAATCCTCTTTTTTTACCTCTCTTCAACTTCTTCTGTATTCTGTACACCTACTCGCTAAGAGCGTCCATTTCATTATTATTGTCCTTCAACTCAATTTTCACGTTGAGCATAAAATGAAAAGAATAAATGATTATAAAAGAAAGATGGAAATAACAAATAAGTTGTACGTATTTGACAAGACAGGGATGGAAAAAATCCAGGGAGCCGCAGTACAAAACTAAATTGTGAGTTACTTCCATGAGTTCTTTTGATGAATAAAAATTATAATCAGTCTGATGACAGCAACAAGATGACTTTTACAAAAATATCATGTAATGTCTGCATCTGGTTGAGAGAGAGAGACTTGAGTGAGATGATTATCAAATGATAATGCATTTATCTCTCTCTCTCTCTTTCTATTGTGGAAGACAAGCCCAACCACCACCGACCACAAAGTTGCATAGTAGTTCTTATGAGAACAGTGCAGTGCAGATGCTTATAGCGTTGTTGTATACAGAGAGGGAGAGGGAATTTAAACCGTGAGGAACTTAACCTCCAAAAGTCAATATGACTTGACATGCTGGACTTGCCTTTTGGTCTCAAGGTATTCCATTATTTTTCTCTTGATTTCCTGACAAGTACTGTTCCTATATGTAATTATACCTCGCATCTGTCTATCACGTACTCAGTGGAACTACATAGCATTGAGATTTGAGTCAAAATCTGTGATGTGAGGTGGCTTCATGAAAAATGGCTATGAAAATGGAAATATGGATAATCAGTCCACCTTCTTCGCAAATACTAAACTTAATGCACAGTCGAATGGGCTATACACTGTACACTGTTTTGGCAAAGGCTGTGGCTCTCTGACTCTAGTTTTGATCTTGACGACAGAGTGAGCAAAAATTTTAATAAGGAAATGAGCTATGGTATTCCAGGCAAAAAATGGTGGTGTAAAAACTGTACCAGAACACCAACTTTGCCTAAGGACTGAATTCTAATTGTGCATTTACAGGAATGCACTCAAATGCATAGTAACTTGAGCATATCAAACCAATTCAAAAGGATACCTTACTACTTACTACTATAAGAAACGTGATTAGAAATAGAGACGTAATCCGGGCAAAAGAAGGGCGTACGATATTAATGACAGACTGAATGACCAATGCCAATCATTACAGGTTGTGCCACACTACTTTGTCCTGTTTTTTTCTGTGTGCATTTGAGAAACTTCAAAAATCAATTTGTCTGGCACTTGCCTCACCAGTGCACAGTGGTTTACCGCAGAGAAGGCATCAAATACACAAGTAATCATCCATTTCCATCCTTTTTCTTTGCAATGATGCGATGGCCGATGCACATTACAAGATAGCCGTGAATCGATACTCAAAACTCAACGTGGCCTTTCAACACGTCCACTTGCCACTTGCAAAAGGTGGTCGGTCGGTCGGTCAGTCTTGTCAGCGCGGACTCACTGAGCACACATTTTTGACAGAATTTATGCCTTAAATTACAAGGGGAGATAAAAGGACCCAGTCGTGACGAGACTGGCGTAAAGGATTCTAATGCTTTTGTGTCCCTACATTTAAATACTCATCATTACACATATGAGAGTGTATTCAAGAGCCTAAGGGACACGCTAGCTTTCAATTAAAATGAATTCCTTGAGTTGAGTTGAGTTAATTTGATGGGTCCTCTTGTTTGGCTCTCTGGTACGATTGGGATCTGAAGTAGGTGTTCAGATGAAAGGGAGACAGAATTATCTAAAACCCATCAAAGAGATGACCTTTCTTTGTAGTTTATGACGCACAGTTAGTTACGTGAATGTGGATTTTGTAGTAAAATGTGAAAAGGGAAGATTATCTCTGTACACACACACACAAGTTACAAGTTAGAAGATGACTCGTTGGCTGGCTGGCTAGTTGGCTAGTTGGTCGTTGGGCTGATGAGCATGGGACCTGAGATGTATCAAGGTTGTAGTAGGCTTGACTTGCTCAGAGTCTCTCAAAAAAGTCTTACTCTCATAGATATACATAGACATGGGCTGTTGTCAATAAATTATCCGAGGCGTGGTTGAGTTTCCACGGAGCGGCACCCAAACAACCGCTGCTATTTATTTGCAGTCTTGTGTCTTGATGCATGCAACTATGATGTGTTATGACGGCTTGTTGTTTCTCTCTCTCTCTTTGGCTCTTGTGCTCTTTGGCTCTTTGGCTCTGTCTTTATAGTGTTTGTCTCTGTCTGACATGCCTGCTTCTTTCCCCCACAGACGCTCAACTTGGAGTTTGTTGTTATAGAGTTTGTATGTTTGAGCCATGGCATTGTCTTGTGATTATTTACACGAAAGAGCTCTCTCTCTCTGCTCTCTGGAAGCTAATCAACTATCATCAACGGGAGAAAAAAAAAGAGAAGCCAACAGCTCATAAATGTGGTCGATTGAAGAGTCATTGAGGAATTAGATGGGGGCTGTTAGAGGGGCCTCAAACGACCATGCAATCTTCAATTTCACAGAAATTTCCATCTTTGTCCGAATCTTTAATAGTAGATTCCCAAGTCTGAAGCCGGTTATCCTATTAACGGCCTCCATTAATTTTTTCCCCAACTTCTCTCTCTCTGTGTACTCTTTGGCATGGGCTCCGAAGTCATACATACCTACATGTAGTCACAATACAGTTTTCCCGTAGAAAGATGCATTTTGATAAGGCAACAGGCCCTGTATTACTTTAATCTATCCCATAATAGGCTGATAATATAGACAACCGAGAAAATCACTCATGATTTTTGCTACGCTCGCCAAGTATCAGCTGTCAGTCCACTATGCTATATAGGCACTGTATATAGACTGCAAATGTGTGAGCACAAGTTGTTTTCTTGAGCCAAGTAAGTACAAGGGACGCACCAGATCTGCTTTGCATGGATTTCATCCGATTATGTATCTGTACTTATGATTAGTATTTAATGCAGGTACTACATTATATGTAGGTACAGAGGCATAGTACATAAGATTTTTGTTTTTTGTTGTTTTTTTGCGCATTGATACATAAAATGTTGGCGTCACTTTTAAAATGAGACCGCCCTCCAATTTTAATTTAATCTTTCATTTAACTCGACTCACTTGTCAGCTTGAATGTTGAGTGCGAGAGTGAGCAAGTTTAATCTCATCATCAGCTGTGCCAAAGCAGTCCCTATAGTAGTCCCTATAGTGTTCGTGGAAATTCATTTGTCTGATGCTCTTGACTTATCTTTGTTTTAGCTTCATGTACTTAATTAGTGTCGACGACCACCGACCGACCATCCTATATCGTTAGTACAGGTAATGTTATACATTTATTTTTTTAAAAAACGGTTCAGGCCGAGTCATTGATGAATCATAGAGAGACGAAGGACTGATGATGACTGAACATGGACTGAAGACCAGATGGAAAAAGTAAATAATTTCCATTTTTGAATTTTAATGACCAGCTAGATTTTGAGAATTGTTCAACTCTTAACTCGTTCACTCCTTTCCCGTTCTATCAGTAATGTCTCTGGGACACATATATACAGTCTCTCTGCTAAAATACTGTGTCTGCAACTTCTCACAATGGATGACAGGACAGCGACACGTCATTACACGAGATGCTCAAAACCACCAAGACCAATATATATCGGGAGGTACATATAGGCCAGTGCTACTACTACTACTACTACTACTACTTACATACGCATTATGGGCAGAGCAGAGCAGAGCTATGATTTAAATTTTTTTTGGACTGTAGAGAATTGAAGTGAGCGCATATCTAATTGAAAAAAAAAGCTGAAGTACATAATCTCCAAAAAATTCAAGAAACGTGCAGCTCATTATGCAATAAATAAATTGTTACAGAGTCTTTCAATATAGTAGGTAGGTAGTTTCAATAAACAAAAAGGATGTGAGCTCTCTTTCATTTGTCCACTAGAAAACTGCGTGCAGGATGGACACGCTGAAAAATGATTTTTGAGATGTAATTTCAATGAAATGATGATCATACAGGATGATCCCTGGTTACACAGGATCGTCACTACTTTACGAGATAATTTTACTTTAAGGTGTCCATCGCATCGCCGTGGCTGTGAGAGTCTCCAATTTTTACAGTGTGTTTATAAATGCCCATACTTGGATGGGTATTTTGGATTTTCTTCTCAAATGTTAGTACACAAGTACGATTATACTTTTGCACTCAATGCAATGGGGCATTGTTTACACACTTTCATCCGAATGCATATTTTGTAATTTGACTCATTGTTCTTTTCTTTTCGTTGGTCGTGATTGATGGACAAAATGGGTTGAAAATCATCATTTAGTGTCATTAGAAGGGAAAACGTATATCTAAATAAGTCCTTTTCTTATCTTGTATTATAGACATTAACCCAGGTGGAAAAATATAAAAATAAATTACAGATATTACAAGTTATTGTTCTGCATTTCCACTTATGTAAATAGTCCAAAGACATGCATAGGACATACATAGTAGGTATGTAAAGGAAATATGAGGGTCAACATTTATGTAAATTTAACAACATTGCATAAATATTGCTCCAGGTTTCTATTCTTTTTGTTCTAACAACGTGAACCTTGTTCTTTCAAATCTAATAAATATTAAATATCTGTCTAAATAAAATACTAATAAATTTCTTCATGCTAATCTTGTGATTGTACGTTCATGGATTCACAATTGCATACCTACATATATGTATGTACATACTTGTGACACAGTCAGAAAAAATAGAGTGTGAGATTTACTTTATGCATTGCATGCTCTCTGTCCTGTCTGTCTAAACTTCTCATGCATGCATGGTTTTTCCCAAGTGTGGAATGCATTTCAAATAAAACGTTGTATTTGCATTGCACTGCAACAGACAATACAATGCGTAATGTACGTACATACGAAACATTCAGATTCAGAATCAGTGCTCCTGCTCAGTCAGAACAGTTATGGGATTTAACACGAAAGACTGAATGTACTTGAGACAAGTTTCTAGATGCATTAATACACGATGCACAAATATTTTTAGCTTATGAAATGGAAGCCTGCCTTCTCAAAGTAAGTACAAGTGTTTGTTAATAACTTGTAAGAATTATTAAATTCACGTGCTTTCCTCGCTTTAAACTCAATAGCTACGCGACCACTATAAATCATTCCCACCATTTCCTTAGCTCGACGACACACGGGACCGGGACTGAAACTGGCAAGAAAGAAGTGAGAAGGATTATTTAAATTTTAGTTTCTATTACTTCATCGTACGTCAGATTAAATCCATGCAGGATGGACGATCTTTGTACAAATACAAAACGTCGGTGAAGAGGCATTACGGAATCTACTATTGTATACTTTGCAATAGTAGCTACTATTACAACACAATGCTTTCTCACCGAAGATATGCTGAATTACAGAGACGTCGGTCCCTACACAGCCTTTTACAAAAGTGATAGTTAATAGTGGACTGTCTCTCATCTCTCAAGATACAAAAACTACTATGTACAATGTAGGATGTAGTTCAGTGTCACTTTTTTCCTGGCAGTATTACGAATACGGATAGGATACTTTGATAATATCCAGATTGGAATTCAGATAGATGCCACATTTACGTTTGGGATCTTCATCTTCATTTTATTTATCTGTAATCATAACTACTAAATAATCGGCTCTCTCTGGACTGTTTTTTTTATCTTTACGCTGCACAGCATCCAGATAATAGGAGCTGGCTCACAGCTCTACAAGTATACTGAATCCTTTACCACTGCAATGGTACACCCACCCACTCCTAGACTCGCCTAATCTTTTAATAGGGGAAGTAGACTTTTTGCCCATTGTTCCTTGAAAATTTGAAATTGGTACTGACTGAATTTGACTCTGGCTATGGTTCTGGCTCTGACTCTGCTCTTCTACTCTTAAAAGTCAGAGAAGGAGCAGAGTCATTTAGCAAAGAGTATAATCAATGATAAGAAGGAAATGTTTCGTTACAGATATAAATTATACATTAATTATATGTATAGATAGGACTACATATAGCAAAGGCTTACGATTAGTTATTAGTTGGCACGGATATGCCCATACAACTCTTTTCCTAGCACTAGCAGGTATACCATGTACGTATAAGCACGTACATATATGTTTGTACCCTATTATAATAATAACAATGTAAATTATAGGACAATTATGATTGAATTCAAGATTGTCATTACCCTCGTCTAAATAGCTACAACTGCTGCTGGCAGGCAGGCAGACACACACTCAATTGACCTTGCTTTGTCTTGTCCTTAAGCATGGAAATTTGATCTGCTGCCATGCACTTTGTATGCAGATATGTACAATATACATACACAGGTGGTACATCTACTCACTTATTTGTGCATGCATCCTGATCTATTTAAACAGTTGTTATCTTTTCCAATCTCCACCTGTAGCTGTAGCTGTCCGTACTCCTAACCCAATATTAAAATCTCCAGTCAAAGTAGGTAGTAGGTAGCTATTTGCACTTACACAATGCCTCAATTTAGCAAATGCACATTTATTTTGAGACGGAATTAGAATCAACTGGCTATTAACACCTGTACAGACTTATTTGTATGTATATAGCACTAATGAAGGTGATATTTTGTACTAAAATGGGCATTGGTTGGTTAGCAGAACTGAAATTCAAGCAAGTAATAGTGATTTGAGATTTAATAAAAATAAAGGAAAACTTTGTAAGGAAAAAGATAAATATACTATGTTATTTACTTTGCTTTTTTTTATATTTTTGTACGCGTCGAAAAGGGGCAAATTATGGATCGGTGATGCATGTCCCTTGTCAATATAAAAAGAAAATATATGTATGTATGCTAATGGGATTGTATGTACGTATGTATGTATAGCCCCACTAATTTAGCTACAAGCTTGCAAACACATCCTGAATTCTATTAGTATATATCATTCCCTTATCTTTTTCCCATTTTTTTTCTCTCTTCTTGTGGCTAGTAATAATATATAGCTAAAGATATCAGTTGAAGATAGACTAATACAGAGCGTGCCATATAATATAATCTACTACAAGACAATACAAGAATGGAACGTGTAGGCGTAACGTAAAGGGAAATAAAAAACAACATTGATCATAAATTGTTTCGCAAAATACCAACGTAGGTACGTACCTACATAGAAAGAGCGAGTGCACATTTATAAAAATAAAACAGAATTAGGTACATACAAGAGGAAAAGAAATGAATGCATTTTAGGTATTTACTATTTACAGACCAGACTTGGTTCATTCAAAATACAGTCTCAAATTTTTATTATTATCCCATTTAATATCCCTCACTGCCTCTTACAGTAGTACTTGCACAATTAGAAACGCTTTAGTGATTTGATTGGATTTGTTGTTGGTTATATTGATCAGAGTTAAAGAGGTTTTGTGAATGGCTTCCTCTAAAGATAAATCTTAGTATGGAAAGTATTTGGGTAGTGATTGAGATTGAGTCTGTGTCACTGTTGTTGTTTTAAAGCCAGACTAACTAAGACCAACATCAAATTACTGTATCTGCATCTGCAGACTAACGATCCGTCTATTTTAGAATTCACTCTCCCCCTTAACATTTGTTCCTGTACATATGTACATAGGTAAGTACAAGGTGTACAGATAATTATTGTCTATACATACATACAGTGTACTACATTCTGCTCGGAAATTACAGTGCAATGCAAATAAGGTGTGATTTAATTAAATTTCTTTTCCATTTTCTCATCAGTGATGCAAGGAAAACTGTGTATTCGTGAGCCAAGCCAGTTTTTTTTATTTCGTATCAAAAAAAGATCTGAACTCATTTTTCTTTCATGTTCAACAATGGGTTCACTTCACCTATGAAATCATGGGGTGGTGGAAGTGTAAGTGCGAGAGGCATATGGCCCTCGGTCGGTCCATGTGCATCCTATAGCCTATAGATATAGGTATGTATCCCATGGATATTGTAAATAATGCTTTTTAAACTCTTAATTCTTGTCAAATAGATCGAGGCAAATTTGAGAAGTGGAGAAGGAGCCTTAAAAGTACAATTCGAACTCAAGTATCTCTACATTATTTGATAAGTTGCTGATGGCACTTATGGCAGGGCTTTTGTATGGATTTGGATTTGGATTTGGATCGCAAACGTCTCTGTACTCTGTCTGTACTGTGTACAGAGTACTTTGCATGCCCTTATATGATTCATGATTCATACATTCTCCATTCGATTCTTCCACTTTGAGCTCGTACTTCATTGTTGATCTCTACACTCGATCCTGCACGACCCGACACATGCAATCCCAAGATACAATTCTGCTTGTGCATCATGCAACTAGGTAGGTAGGCACCTACTATAGTTGGTACGTGTGTGTGTATGTGTAATCAAATAATAATACCTCGGTAGTAACTGAATGGTAAATTGTGTGCTGTAAAGCTGCCTAAATACAAATAATGACAAATATACATTTTTTAACTTTCTACTAGTTGACTGTAGCATGGGCTGACGGTGCACTTGACTGAATTTGAGTGCAGTGTTTGCCAGGGGAAAAATGATACAGGTAAATTTTCTTGAGTTGACGTTTCTCGTGAACACCCTCACTCATAAACAAGCGGAGGTCCTTTCCTCTCGGACGAAATCTCTATATGACGCCAGCCTCAAACGAGGGACTCGTGAGCATAAAATCAAAATCAAAATCAGACTAGACACTTCTGCCACTGCACTCTCGTTTTGCTCTCAGTACAGGTAGGCACAGCCCTATGATGCGATGATGATGGGGTGCCGGTGGGTAACCCAAAAGAAATGTTCCTAATAGTGTCGGCGGAATCAGCTCAACAATTACTACAATCAGATCTGCTGACACTAACTGCGAAAGCGAAAGAATTCCAAGGAGTAGAGTAGAGACTGTCAGAGAGTGGAAAATGGAAATACTTTTGAGAGGCCTACTAGTGTATGTAAATATTAGTTTAAAAAAATGCTACTAGACAAGCAATTTTAGCTCCTGCTAAACCCTTTGATGAAGAGACTGAGACCGCGGAATTGAATTTCTTTGGGCTCTGAGACCGTCAAGCTAAGAAGACGTGGACAGACCTGACATGAAATGGTAAATGTAAAATGTCTTTTGGAATTTTAAGTCGGTGCGGTGTCATGAAATGAGAAGGTAATAAAAAATTAAAATTGTATCCCAATCCTGTACAAATGCTCTCCTGCCTACCGCCACACAGACAAAAAATATTTGGTGTTCTTTGCAGAAACAACAAGTGTTCCACCGTCAACGGATTACAGAGACATAAGTCAAGTTCATGACTGTCCTCGATGGTCGTAAAAACTCTACTGTATACTGCTGGGTATACATGCACCAGGCTCCATTCATACTTTTTCATTTTAGTTCCATGTGTGTGTGTGTGTTATGAACTATTTATTTTTTTGTCCTGACAGAGTCAGACATTATTCATGGGATGGAAGTTGGAGAGAGAGAGAGAGAGAGAGACACGGGAGAAATGAGAACAAGTGGTGCAGCTGAAGTCTTGAGCAGAGCTACATTATTTATCCGCACAAAAACGTTGGATTTGGATGGAGCTGACAAGACTCACAATTTGTGTGTAAGTTTTTGAGCAGTGAACAATTGAACCAAAATTATGTTTCAGGATAAATACCCAAGAATACAGATGTAAAAGTTGTTCGCACAGTTATTGTAGTGTAATTGCTTGCGGATGACGGACGCATCTCTAACAGACTACCTATGCAGCCTTACAAGCCTCCGGTTGTATGTAAGGAAAGAGTAGCAATGAAAAAATGAAAAATAGCTCATTTTGCAGTTACTTGATAAGTACTCACCTAAGTACTGTCGTGAATACAGATCTGCTCCAGACGCAGATCTATTCTATCCATCTTCCGTTACAATGAGAAATTAAGCACTGTCAAAAGCCTGAGCTTGCAGCTACATTCCTCGTGTACTACTCATCCTTGCCTCCAAGATGAAATAGCTGGAGAGCTTCAGCGTCATAACTTTGAGGACATTTTTCGATTGTGTCCCTGTAATCTGCTATTCTATAGATTATTATTTGTTGATGGAATTAAACCTGAATAATTACCTCCCTCCCTACCTCTTGTAGTATTGTAGCAAAACCAAGATTTACAGAAACAGAAAGAGAGACGGGTGGAGTTATAATAGAGGAAAACGACGTTTAAAGAGAGCCTTCCTTACTTAGACGTCGACCTATAACTATAAACGTACCTCGGACTGTCTATGCCTGTCTATTGAACGAAAGTCATTTGAGGAAAATGGCAAATTAAAAAGTTGCTGAAATAAAATATGAGGACCTCAATTATTTTAATACGATCGACTATATGGGCTGACAAAAGAAATTGACGATGAAAGAAGAGAAGAAGAAAAAATTGAAGAATTTCCAGGCTTTTGATATAAGCGATAGGCGTGGATGGGGATCACATAGGGAATGCATAGGTACATTGTATAAAGCTAGGTATATAGGCTCCTTGCCTATTTTTTTTCTCACGGAAAAATATGAAATCTTTATAATACTTGAGACTTGAGCATTACTGTTATGGGGCGTATGCATGAAAAATATAAAAAAAAATAGTTTTTTTTCCTTACCAACTGTCCATCAGGGGAGGGAGCAACAGGTGGTCCGGACTCATATTTTTGGACAGATAGCACCGTGGGCCGATCACCATCCGCTACCATAATTGACAATTACAATAACAATCCCAGTACCTGTTGCAAAAATGGGATCCGCAAGGTCAGCTTGATCAGAAGAAAGATGCTTTTGCTTAGGGCAGACAAAAGACAACAAATAAAATAACATATATTACACATGGAAGAATGCACAAGGAATCATCATCAGCACACACGGCAGTCATTCGTATGTACATACATGCATTCATACATACATCCATGCTACTCATACTATGCGTGAAATTCATACATACAAATGCACAATATGTAGATAGATACAGACAAACGACATCCTCACATTCTCACACTCACACACAAACACACGTAAAATGCGTAGGGAGCACGTTGTGGTTCTTCTTGTTGTTATTTGTATTATTATTATTACTACTACGAAACAAAATTACTCAAGAATTTTTTTTCACACACAGTTTACATTAAACGTGGTTGAGACTTTATGTTTATGTATGTATGTATGTAATCGTCATCAATACCCCTCGTAAAAGGACGTAAATCCTCACTTCCATGAGCTCACACTCATTTGCCCTCATCCGTCATTTAATGGCCACCCTGAATCTGAAATATGAAGTCACTTTATGGTGTAGCACGTGGTTCCATGAGAAGCAGCTTTTATTAGACAAGCAATGGAGTTAGCTATATGAACGCACTAAATTACGCACCTAACCTTTGCAAATATGTGTACAAATACAGTACGTTTCTAATTCTAAAAAGAGTGTGAAGAGTGTAGTTCGAAAAGGTACAGAATAAAACGGTAATAATAATAATAATAATTACTACACCTGCTATTTGGTATGTATTTGTATCCTTTATTTTTATAAATTCACTTTTCTCTTTGTTTTTTTTGTGGGTGTATTTTGGCAGTGTATAAAATGAAATGGAAACCGTATGTACATATAATAATAATTATTCAAGATGGAAGCATAATCGTAATCGCAATCGTAAAAGTCATAAGAATTCATAAAGCATGTCATAGATTGCTATCGGGATGACTGTTAGATTTGTTGACTGCTGAGTCTATCGGCAGATATCTATCCCACGAACAAACAATAACAATGAGGCATAATATCTCTATGATATAATTAGTATGAGCTGGGAGAACAGGTATTACACACTGCACTGCACTGCCTGCCGATTACCAAACGAGAGTGTGCATACACAGGTAGAAAGTAAACGTTGTTGAACGTGGGTCTTACATACTGTATCTCTGCCTGCATTCTGAATGAGTCACTCTGAGTTTGGACCAAAGCTAAGTATCACGTAGCCTACATTTTCACCAGTTCATCAATACTGGTATTATTTACTTTCTATGTACATGGATAGACAAATTGAATTGAAAGGAATGTCATGATGTGAATTGAATCCTTAAAGGTTCGTGGAGAATACAGGCCAAGGACGGGTTGAATGTCAAATGTGTGTCTGTCCGTTCCTTAGTATCCAGTTTCAACAATTGGACACTTGACTATTGCATTGGGGTTTCTGATCTCTCTGCTCACCCTCCCCATCCCATAGAACCGTAATCTACGGATATTTGTCTACTTCTGTCTATCAGTCGATCTGTAATCTGTACTGTGAACTGTGTGTACTGTGTGGTGGTATACACTTTTGGAACGTCGGAAATCGTGATTCTTTTCAATAATCTTTGATTCGCTGTCCATCGCTGTGTGGAACAGAGAGCAAACAATGGCCCGACTTCGACTTGAATGTTGGCAATAATAAAAAGAAAAATGCTGATATTACTCCTTTGACTTATGTAGCTCTGATACAATATGGACGGCGGGGGAAAGATATTTCTATGTGTTGGTTGCCTCGATGATTTTTATTTCTTTGAATCCAGAGTCCAGACCCGCAAATCACAATCGTAGGAATACAGCCTTCGTATGTACACAAAAAGAAAATAAATCAAGGGTCTCACATACGATGTGATCTGGCCATCTAAACGTAGCTTTGTATCTATAGTTCTACGAGTCCACGTTGTAATAAGCAAAGCAAAGGATATACTTGTACAGTAGGTACTTTGCACTGGATTTGGATTCCCATACTATGGACACACAAAAGGACTGAATGAAAATCCATTCAATCAACAGTGACAAATGGCCAAATTATACTTGAAATTTTCAATATCAATTTGATACAGCGAGCTCTCCTAACGATAATATCCCTAGATAGTTAGATAGCCAATAGCTTCAATGTCTAATTAAGTTCCTCATTATTTTCTTCTCAAAGTTGGCCTCACCGTTCCGACTGACGCGACGGTAGAGTCCATACAGACTCCTATGACAGGACAGGACATGGAGATTAATTTACACCCTCATAATAACTCATTATGGCTGCATATAGACTCACAAATTAATTCTAGCACAAGGGATGAATATGCATAAGAGACAGACGGACGTTCCTAGTTTATCTTTATATAAACTTCAAAGATGAAAAGAATAGAGATATCAGATATAATGGGAAAGAAAATCCCTATAATTATACAAGGTAATCTCTTCGTGGTCTCCGTGGCCACTTTTCTACATCAACAGTTCTGCTCAGCAGTTCAGCACACAGACACACACACTCTACACTTCACATGAATCGAATGACAATATATTGCCTAATTTTCAACAATGCACGCCAGATTTCATTGAGATGGCAAATGTGTGTGTGTGTGTGTCTTGTCCATTGAAGTAATCTTCAGCTCCGACAATGTTACACAGTAAATACTTTACATTCTGACCATCAATGCGTTTCAATTGCAACATGACTCGGAGCTCACACGACGATACATCACCGCACCAGAGCACCAGTCAGCATGAAGAATCCAATCGAAGTCAAATCCAAATTATCTATCGACATCAAGTCAGTCCATTGTACACCACGCTTGAGGTCATTTCTTATCATCAGCTATTTCAGACGCAGTGCAGTCCCTACATCAATCCATCTGTTAACTTCTCTAAATCGTCCAACACTACGTCAGCCTTTACATAACAAATAGCCACAAACACTCCTCTCATGTCTACACAGACAGAATTTTTATTTATTTGTTTATTTATTTGTTTCCTCGGGTTACTAGGGGGAAGAGTGCTTACGATTAGTTACTAATTTTACTCATAATCAGATAAGAACCATTGTGCGTTTAGTCAATGACTTGGAGAATCGTGACACACTACTGAACTACACTTTTACACTACCAATTGCCAACTACGGGAAGTGACTATCTAAGAACAATAGGTAGCCTAGCAACGCTTCATTGAATTCAAAACATAAACTGTCCCACAAACGAGAATTCTCTTAATGGCAGAAAAAACCAAACGTTTCTAATGGAAATTATAGACCCGCTCATAAAAACAATAAGAATGAATAGTAAAGCTCAAAAGCCACCATCAATAGCTCACAGTTACAATTTACAATTCGCCAGGATTTGCTTGAAACAAAATTTGGGCGTATTTACGTGTACCTACATTTAAAGTATGAAATTGTAATTATGTATGTATACTAGTACTGTCATTGCCACCCTGTCGATCTGACAATATAGTGATTGAAAGGGCTGAATCAATTGCAAAAAAACTACAAAATACAACTGAATCTATTTCCTTGTGACAGGAATACCTACTTGTGCAGCAGCAGTAGCAATGTTAGATAAATAGTAGTGATTATTTCATTTTTATTTAACATCTGATCTGTTCAGTAGCACTAAGCTTCGCCGTGAGCTTCCATAAAGGATTAAGATAGGCATCCAGATAACAGATAAAGACGAAGATTTATTTGGGGTATTAAAATGAACTTAATAGTTCAAGATTCTTCTGTTAGACTGTAGCTGTAAAGTTGGAGTTGGATTGACATTATAGAGAATAGTATTACCTTGTAGCAAATTTATGTTTATGGGTATTTTGTAACGGAAATAAGGGTTAAAACCCTAATATTGGAGATTCCGTATAAGTGTGCTGCACTGCACTGGTTCGAGTTGAAGCATAGTATACATAGAAACAAGAAACTAGTTAGGATCCTTCTTCGTGTCATATCATTTGCCAGCCGGCAATACTACAACTCTTAAAAAATTCTGTGAATCTTTTCTTTCAGAAACAATTTCGCCATAGTATGGCATGGTTTAGTATGGTAATTCCTATAAAAATGGATTTACTTAAGATCCTTTGAGTGAGTTAATTTGAGGGCGTTTTATATTTAAAGTCACCTCATTTACATTTTTAGTTTTTTTTTGAATTGGGATGTTTTTTCTATACAGAATGAGTACGCGAGCTCACTATGTATGTACATGTAGGGCATATCGTTTAGAGTATACAAATTATATAGGTATCTACTATAGTAGGTATTTACTACGTGGCTATGGCTAGATAGAACACCGTATCCTATTCGCAACAAAATAAGGAAAAGTGAATTGGCCCAAGTACAATACAATGTGCATACATAGGTATACATACCTACCTACTTATATATGCATAGCATATGTAAACTATAGACAGCAGAATTCAGAACACTCAAGAGACGAGCTATAGGAGCGAAAGAATCCTCCGCCTTTCGCCAAAAAACAGTTCACAAAGGGGAAAAAAAGCTCTCCACGTACAACGCTCATTTATGTACATTTACGATTACGATTACTTACACTTTAGAACGGTTTAAAAGACTTGCTCCTTCCATACGGCAAATATATTATTTTGTATCAAAGCTCAAAGCTTTAAAAAGAATGCCCGCCTACGTACTTTTGTAAAAGTGGACGCTTTGAAATTGTAAATGAAGTTCATGAAAGCACCGTAAAATTTGTAAATTCTTGGAAAATAAAAATAAAGGGATCATAAATGCTAGTGGTATTTGAATTGTGGTAAAGACACCGGCATTATTTTGGAAGGAAGATCTATCAGTGCAAGCGGAGATATACATACAACAGAAACAGAAGATATACATAGGTATATAGTAGTATATACCTATACCTATGTATGTATGTAGAACAGGATTGACCAGCTTCTGGTGTGGTTGTTATTGTGCTGTAGCTACCTACAGTCCTTTTTCCCAGCCACCAGTAACAGTCAACAGTTGTATCATTTCCGCTTGCATAATAAATTATGCCATTGCACCAGCACTACCTCATTCTCTACTAATAGTAAGTAAAGCTCCGGCTTGGAGAAGTAATGGTATTGGTATTGGGGAAGGGAAATAAAATTGATGACAATGGGTAATGAAATGAAATGGAAGGAAACAAGAATTTACTATTGACTCTTGGCTTTTGCGTCTACTAGAAAAAAGTTTGAAACTTGAAGGAAGGAAGGAAAGGAGAATACTGAATGCCGATGCATGGGGAAAGGGAAAATCCCTGAAGGATATTTGACAGATAAAATAAGACAAACCTTTAGTGGATGGCCGATCCCAGAGATTACAGTTCCAAAATATGTAGATTCTGATGTTCTCCCTCCCTCAGTATTGTTTGTGGATGGAGTGGGAGCATGCGAACGATTTTTGTTAAAATCTTGTTGATTCTATGTATTACATTCAGTTGTCAGAAAGAATTGATTTTTATTTTCACCAATTCCCTCAACTTATATATTTTTATTCAAGCTTTGGCCAACTCCAGGGATGGGAGAGTGTGGCAATAGCGGAGAGAGATTCCTACGTTTCTGAGGGAAGCTATAAAGTAAGGAAATTCACTTGGAGTCACGTCAACAGATACTCAATTCACTTTTATTTTATTGAATGAATGCCCTCAAGTATTTTATTTCCAAAGAAAAGAGAGTTTTTATTGAGAGCTGGAATGATGGGATGCTTCCCTACTTGAGCTTTTTTACACTCGCTACGAGTCAGTTTAGTTTATTTTCGTATCCCTTCAAGAGTCCAACAACTTGCTTGTCCCTTTTCGCTCTAAATTAACAAATATCTGTACCAATGTGTATAAAGTTTTCCAAGGTTTTCTCTTGCGCTAGTTTTCCCCTTCTCTCTTTCTCTCTCTCTCTCTCTCGCTTTTTGCGTCTTCTTAGACCTCTCACAGAAAAACAGAAGCCAACCAATTAATCACGGGTAGCTCCTTCAGAAACAATCAATTACGCTCAGAATTAAGAATCAATTACTGTAACCGCAAAGCACATTCACTCGTTTCTCTTGTCGTTCCTTCACTTCCCAGTAATTAATTAACAACAGTAGTAGGAATTTAACTTGAAATCCCCGTACAGTTCTGACTGATTTCTGGTTATTTTTATGTATAGTTGTTTTGTTTCGAGTTAAATTTGATTTTAGGCGATTATTACGACGAAGGTAAGAAACATTTAAGCATAAAAATAAGGATAATTTCGTAGAATACAGTTGACACAAGGATAAGAAGAAGTAGAAGAAGAAGAAGGGAAGAAGAGTGTATGAATATTATGGGGCTTGATAGCCGCTTGATTGTGCACTTAAGTTGATGATGTGTGAGCAACTGACGAACTCAGTGCTGATGCTCGAGCCGTTTGTAATTGTACAATGAGAGTGTCTTAAGACTAAATCTGTGCAAATTGAAATACTGGACGAAGTCATGCTCATTTCTGTGACTATAAGTATATACATACATAAGTGAGTAAGGAGGTAAAGTCGAGTTGGCTCATAAAGGTAAAGGCTCATATGTCATGTGGTCAGGTATGGTGTGGGTATGAAATATAATAATACACAAGTAACCTTTACTCAAGCCTACGTTACTTTTACCTTGCAGAATCCATAAAAGGGCAAAGTGAAACGTAAGCAAGTTCGTCCGTGCAAAAATTTTCATCTTGCCATCTCCATTACAACTTTACAAACTACAGATATCAACCATCCGTCCGTCCGTCTGTCCGTCTGTCCGTCCACTAGTATCCAGCTGAACATGCACAACCTTTTACCTACATTTCAGTATATATATTATATATATAGGAGCCTATACTCATTCGAGTCCATAAGACGGTTTTTACACAGATTTTCCTCATTCACTTCAACTATACTATAAGGACATAGCGACACATTTTATATCAACCTGTGTACTCTTTAGAGGTATAGCGGTTGTCTTGGTCTTGGTCATCTTTGGACAAACAGCGATATTGCCATTTCATTTGTTTAATGTTGATGTTATGTACTGTAACGGAAATGTTATTCAGTTACTGTTGCTATAGTCCCCATGGGACAATATTATTACTCTGTTGTATTTTTATCTAAAGAAAGATGTTAATTTATAACAATTATTTAATAGGAATCTTTATTATTAATAGTTTATGAATATTTGTTCACAGAAGAATGTTGAATTATTCTAGAGATCATAATGTTTGTTAGCCAATCAAAAGAACCTAAAGTTACTCGGATGAGTTGCCATGCTTAGCATTGAGAAATCGGGTATAAAAGGGCTGAAAATCCATTCAGTCGGGGAGATTCTCCCACAGGGAAATCACAAGGCACTAACGCCTCTACGTAATCTTCGCATCGCGACTCACTAGAGTCCAATGATACAGGTCTTGCGACCATAGGGATCTTAGGGAAAGTATTTATCTGTTAGTCAATATTATTTATCCACGTTCATTAATTATCCTCTTACACTTCGCGTTCTGTTGCTTATTGAATAAATAATTATTACTGTATTGTTGTATTGGTTGAATTGTTCATGTGTTGATCGTCCGCATTATTACTAGCTGATAATTATCGTAGTCTGACAATGGAGTAAGCGAGAATCTATTAGAATACCAAGCCAAATTGTATTACTATCGTCGTGCAGTCAGAGCGAGGTAGCATTACAGTACCTAAGCTAGTTGTACTGTCTGTATAATTGCATGTGATCGCAAGATCGTTCGTAATGATCGTAAGTCATATAAGTTTGTCCAACTCCTTTTGTTTACTATTTGGCTTTTCAAAATACATAATCGTCAATGATTCCTTCAATGAAGGGATACGGCATACCCAAGTACATCTGTACAGTAGGTAGGTAGTAGTAGGTAGGTAGGTTGGTAGGTAGATTCATAAAAAAGCTAATTATGCGTCTGAATTGTTTGGGAAATTTAACATTGGTTATCATTGATTATATAACTTGTTGTCAGATCCTACCAAGCAGATTTATCCTGTACACCATACCACCACCACCGCCTACGTACGTCCATCCACCTTGACTCATCATCTTGACAAATTGAATTAATAAATCTCAAAATGCAAACCTCATCGTTGTCGAATGTGATTTGTGATGTGTGTACGTACGACTGGTTTCTCGAGTCTGACTGTGTGTGTGTGTGTGTGGATAAATTATGGGAAATAGATCCTGTCTGCTACTGTTCACTCTCATACGCTCCACGTTTTGTCTTCTGTGGTCCTTTTCCTTAAAAACAAAATCTGACAAAATAGCTAAAGCTCTCCCTTCACGGATTGACTCTAGTTTTTCGAACACCAGCTTTTTCTGACAGTGCAAATTAGAGCTTAGGAGTTAGTGCTCAGTCATTAGCAATGAGCTGATGAGCCTGCAATTCACACTTTCAAAGTATGGTCTAATTTCCTTGCAAATATAGTTTCTACCTACACGCATCTTTCCCTCATTACCGTCCATTGGGAGTGCTGGGCCTGACATATACACTCCACTGCACTGGCTAGCACACATGTAGTACATGCGTACGCAAAGATAATGCAGGAATCTTCATCACTTTGAAATATGAAGAATGATGGCTTTTACACTCACACTCACGTCTCTGTATTCTGTGTCTATGGGGACCAGACGCACCTTTACATTAGTTTGGATTTGAATGGGGCTCGTCTAGTCGCAGTAAGGCATAAAGTGCGAAGGAGTGCGTGCGGCGTGACCAGACAGCTGCTAAGGCTTTCAAAATTATTAACTAATTACTTAGGTCAATTTACTCATTCAAGCCCTATACTGTTTTCTTTAGGGCAAAGGAATCCCGCGCCACAAATATTTGGACAGAAGAAGTAAAAGTATTCTGTAAAAGTGTACAAAAAAATGGGCCTATTCATAAGTTGAACTTGGAAATACAAAATACAACAAGTATTGCCAATGTAAATTATGATGAAAGGGGGGAAAGACATTTTTTTTTGGTTGGTGTAGACTGTAGACAGACTCACTATGACGATTTTTTCTAGGTTTCGTCTGGAAGACTTGGGACCAGAATGGGATGACACTTAAAGTCTACGTCTCGACTCGGCAAATCTCATTCACAGAAATAGTACACGCAATAAGCAACACTAGACTAAGGTACAACTAGTAGAGCTACAACTACCTACTCATATTTATTCTACTTTGATTGATTGCAATCATAAGTCATGACTTGGCTCACAACGACTTTCCCAAATAGTTAATACTAAAAAGTCAGCAGAATCTTACGTAAGTACACAGCTGGCATCCTGGAGTCGTAACATTGAAACATGTAGAAATGAATTGACACATAACGGCTGACGCTGAACAGTCACAAATTATCAAGATCACATGTTCAGTCCCTATTTTTTTCTTGCTTTTTATTTTATCTGATTTAAATTTTTCAATCTTATTTTACGAGTTCATAAATTGAGTTTAAAACGCTTGCATTTATAATTTACTGCCCTGTAAAGATTTAAATACAGTTGCATTCATTTCATGGATGAATGGTGAATATGTAGCGTGTTGGTTGCTTATACGTTGCCAAAGCTTTTAAGCTGAAAGCCACAAACATTCGCATTTCATTTTTTTTATCTAGGTGCTTATAAACTTACCCAGGTTGAGTTGGTATTTTTTCAGAATTTAATTGTACAGGGTTCTTCCATAAATTTGTTTCCAAGTTTATAGGCACATGTTTACAGA
Source organism: Dicyrtoma fusca (assembly GCA_034695205.1). Taxonomy (NCBI): domain Eukaryota; kingdom Metazoa; phylum Arthropoda; class Collembola; order Symphypleona; family Dicyrtomidae; genus Dicyrtoma; species Dicyrtoma fusca. Next base: position 3,227 of record JAQFZC010001535.1, on the reverse strand, counting down.
CGGTTTACAGGGATAGGTCAATGTTTTTGAGTTTAAAGATAAATTCTGCTATAAAAAGCATGATGGAAAGAGTGTATAATTCTAAAAATTAGTCAAATAGTTTAGGAAATATTAGTTTTCTCATATTCTTTCTTACATAACAATAATAGCAATACTTCATTGCTGTCGACTGTCTACCTTTCATTTGTATTGGCAATTGTAAATACTTTAAACTTTTTCGTTGTACATGCCCGATTTCTCCCTCATTATCTCCTTGCATTTTGCATACATTTAATGCTAATTTAAAATTCAAAACGACTTACCTAATAATGTCATTGCCTACTGCAGTTCAACATACATTATGACAAAATAGCAATAATATTGTAAATTGTAATAGCATGTCTACGAAGTTTGAGTTTTGCCATGTTCCGGAAGAGTTCATCTCATCTATTAAGCCACGGCCATTAGTTCCAAGAAGAAACCACTTAAAGTGGTCCGTGGTCTCCGCATGAATATGTAATTCTTAAGTAGAGCTTTAATGGTAACAATTAAGCTTCATTTTTAAATTAAAGTACTGTGTTTACAACCCAGCTATTGATAAAATCGCGTTCCTTGGTGGGGAATTACCTGTTGAAACAGTTGGGAGTACAATTTAGAATGTAGTCTAGAAATCTAGGAGTTGAAATTGGAAATAATTATGTAGTCATAAAAAAGTATAATGTTCGTAGGGAACATACAATTATGTACATGCATACAGTAATATTGTCACAACTGACAAGAACGAACCATCACAAGGTAAAAAAAAAGGAGCACTATAAAGAAAAACCAGTACCATAAGCAATAGGAATACAAGCACTACCGTAGAACCAGCCGGTTAGTTAAAGATGAGAAGCTCGATTAGCCAGTTTCTTCTCTTCTTGACGAGAGGGTGGGGTGTAGGATTTAAAATTTAACCCAGGCCTCGCAAATAAGTCAACAAATTGACCGCCATGAACGAGCGTCATTGGGGATATATATTATACATTTACATGAAGGTGTGATTCAATACGAGATGAGTTGTGTCATCTCCCACGAAACAATGACCTGAGACAAGATAAAAATCCCTTGAAACAAAATGTTAATGGTTCATACCTAATAAACGAGATGTGATGGGGAATCTTAAAGGATTCATTGTAGGCTTGTTGCTGACGTGACAGGAGATCGCATCGCAGATCACAGATCCTAACGTCGGCGTCATCCCGTCTTTTGTCCTATTCTCTTACGATTGTGCTTGAATTATTAGAGGATAGGTATGCAATGTATGCATGTAGCTACCTTAACTAAGGTGACCTGACCAGACCACAACTACTGCAGGCCTGCACTATAGGCAGTAAATCTAATAATTGTACGCTGTGACTCGAAATAATGAAGAAAAATCCTGGGCTTATACCGTGAGCACAATGGGATCTTCATTGTTCATGAGTAAATAATGGTTATTGAAAATAAATGACACCACATGGCCGAATTTATTCTTGAATTCCATTAAATTGCATAAGACAGTCACATGGAGGAGGGCATCTATTACAGGTAGGTAAGGTAGATATAGGTATATACATATTGATTACGGCTACCTTTTCAATGTTCAGTTCTCCTTCCACACATTCTAGAAACAAATCCTGGGCTGGTACATCTCTAATGCAACTCTTGTGTTTGTGAATTAAAATAATGTGCTTACTCACAGCAACTTCTAATCTAAGGCTACCTCCACATAATGCAGAGTCCTTTGAGTAAGAATCGAAGATTAAAGCTCATTGGACTATAAGACAAATTATTATCTATATAATTTACTTGAGAACTTGAGAATGCCGCATCTTACTCGGCTCTCTTATGCTTTTCTCCCATAGCGGACCATGTAGGCATAGTTTTCTTAGTTAAACTGCGACCGAAGGAACTTTTTCTGACATTTTTGTTACGCTTCCAAGCTCTCTGTCTCTCTCTGTCTTATCTGCACAACAAGACTAATTGAATTTGATTTAATTCTTTTAACAGAGTTCAAAGGTCAACACTGAAATCGATATGGAGTGCATATGTACCTATACTGTAACATACATAATACGTAGACACATTACTTAAATAGTTGTTTACATCGGACCGAATGAATTTTGTTCCAAAAATGACATAGTTGGCCAAATGTACACCACAAGACACCCAACCGTCCGTTAATTTGCCGATTGTATTGTAGACTGTAGTTCAAATTTTGTCATCTCATCAAAGCTATACATATTATATTACTTATAGTACATAGTAGAGGCCATTAATCCATCTCTACCAGAGCCAATCAACAATAGATTCCCTTGTTGAAAATGGACTGTACATCACACTGGTAATTCAACAGTGTACAGTTACAGACTGTCTACATTAAATTAATCGCATTAAAATTTTCAGTCTCATCAACTCATCACCAAACTCGTACCTCTGAACATTACATTATCATCTCACATTACTCAGGATCACGATGCGATGTGCTTCCTATTCTAATATACAGTGCCAGTGCAGCGCAGTCTAAAGAATTGCCGTCATTACACATATTTGTATTGTTCATACCTACTGTACATCTTGTTGATACTCGAACCCAAAACCCATAAAATCGTTTCAAGTTTCAATGTTACGTTACGTTACAGCTATAGCTGTAGTGTTTGGAGCAAGTAGTGGTTAAAGCCTGACATTAAGCTGACGCTCTCATATTGTATGTATGTGCATGCTCTCGAATTTTCTTACAGATAAGAGCATCCTCACACCATCCACTAATTAGTGTCTGTGGAAGTCTCCCATATGGTAATGATACTACATATATTCTGTAGGTCTCATCGCCAGTCTTAATGCAGTAATGCAGACCAAAGCCTAGAGCAGAGTATCATCAATACTATAGGTACTAGTAACTATAGGGTAAAGTACACGAAAATAGAAGCAGACTGTGTACAGATACATACATAGATTGCTCATTTTATTTTTTTGCTAATTTAGAATTTAGAACATGCATAGTATACAGTGCATAGGATAGGGAGTGAGTGAGTCCTCTGCTCGTCGTTCGTGCATTTAATAATTCATGCAAATGATGAGGGACAAAATGTTCTCCACGCTTTACATCCTGTACTCGTCTGTTGTACACGGAAAAAGAAGCTCACCGCCACCTCACATAAGGAAAAAAGGCCCTGAAAACGCTAATCAGGGATATTTTAGGTATAAAGTAAAAGTGCTCCGATCTTTTT
>JAQFZC010001534.1:0-29284 GCA_034695205.1 Dicyrtoma fusca | reverse complement strand
AAAAGTTTTGTGTCGATAAGTTTAAAATTGTGGAAAATACGGCTGGTAGATGTGCGCTCGTAATGCACTTTTACCATTCTTTCGAGCCCTCCTACCCCCGATGGGGATGAAACACAACATTAATATATGGACTTCGCAGAGTTACTAGGGCACAACTACCATATTCCTAACAAAAAACTCAAACATTTTTTGTGCGAGGAAAGTCGTGGCCTATTAGCGGAATACTTGCTCTTATGCCTTTTGTATTTTTGCTTGCATTTTCTGAAATGTGCCCGTTAATGGCGTTAATGTGGCTTCTGGGACCACTGTGCGCTTTTGAAAACCCGTGGCTATTTCAAAACATTTCGCAAATAAGTTTTACTGATTTTCACGAACCTTGTAGAGACGTAGGCGCGTGAAAAGAATTTTATTTCGCTCGATGCGCCAGTTGTGAACTATGCATACATATGTGTAATACATTTCTTTGAAAGAATTCACAATCCTTTTGATTTTAAAAACAACTAAATTTTTTAGGAACTCAACAATTTAGAAACCAGACCGTAGGCCTACGCGTAGCTTTGTTGTTTGTTATACATTCGCGCAAGTACCAGCCAAGTATTGGGGTAATTTCTAGAAATAAGTATGTGAATAACAGGTAATATACTTAGACGACATCCTATCAGGAATACGTGTGTATACATACTAAAACCACAAATTCGCGATTTTGACCATGAAGATGCCCACATAATATAACACCTCGCGCTCTTCGGTTTTGGACTCTACTCATAAAAGGCTTTCCAATGATGTATCATATGTGGGTCACCCACAGGGGTGTAGCTCCATTTTTAATTGTTTATGCAAATTATAGAAGGTAGAAATAATAATAACAATTTTGATGTTGTTTTAGATTACAAGAGGATCCACCGGCAGGAGTTAGTGGTGCACCAACGGATAACAATATTATGATTTGGAATGCAATAATATTTGGGTGAGCAACTTAATATCGTTATAATTGAACTGTAAAATGTATTTTTAATTAAATATTTACGGAACTGAACTTTAATGGAGAGGAAGAAAAATGAAAGTAAAGCAGCTTTTAAGTAGGTATACTGATAAAGGTAGGTTGCGCACGCTGGCATTTGTACGAGTAGTATGAAACTTGTTGAAACGGAATATCGTTTGTTTTATTATTTTAGCCCCCATGACACTCCGTTTGAAGATGGGACTTTTAAGCTTACGATTGAATTCACAGAAGAATACCCTAACAAACCACCAACAGTTCGATTTGTTTCAAAAATGTTCCATCCGAACGTTTACGCGGACGGGGGCATCTGCTTAGATATTCTGCAGAATCGATGGAGCCCAACCTACGACGTCTCGGCTATTTTGACGTCAATCCAAGTATGACAACTATTAGTTACCGGTCACTATTTACTTACCTTCGCTGGGGCTGGGATAGTATTTTATTTGTTTGAGTAATTGTTTGTCACTCTGTGATTGCAGTTTAGAAGGTTTTGTTTGATTTTACTACGCAGAGTACAAGAGTTAAAACCGAGAGTTCTTTGTGGTTCTTTATTTCCCTGTTTATTTTATTTAATAATTTCCTAATGCCTTGCTAACATATATATTTTGTATGTCAATTTCAGTCATTGCTAAGTGATCCGAATCCCAACTCACCTGCTAACTCCATGGCGGCTCAGCTGTACAAGGAGAATCGTCGAGAATATGAAAAACGGGTGAAAGCCTGTGTGGAACAATCCTGGATGGATTAACACCGCGACCTCTTTAACTTGATACATAATACTATCATCGGACATTTAATTTTCTTTTACCCTTTTTCGGTGATTAACGTTCTCCCAAGCATAACCTATGATTATAAAAACATTTGAAGTGTATTGAAAAGTCCATCATTGTAAGAAACGCGTATATTTATTATTTGTTCGCCAAGTCAAAGTCATTCAGTGATGGTTAAGTTGTTACATATATAATCGATTGAGTGTTGCACAAAAAACTTATTCCTGCTTGTACTTTTTGTTAAAAGGATAAGATATTTAGTTATTATTATAAGATGATGGATTCAAAATGAAGATGAATCATGAAGTATGATCATACTTATTTTTGTGAACAGTCGTCGATCCAACTTTCAACTGTAAGTTTATAAGCTTTGAGTGTACATCACCAGCTGTTCTGTAATTTATACTCGTGTGCTGTTTCACCTAGCCTGTGCTAAACTGGCAGTACGAATACAATGTGGGAATGGTTGTGGCCTGGCATAGACCGCCAGTGTTCTTCTTCAATACTTTCTCGAAAAGTTCGCGGCAGTAAATCATCTGTTAAGCAGTCATCAGCTCGTCAACTTAGAAGTAAGCCTCACGAAGTGCCCAATCCCTATTCAAACGAAATTTTTATTTTTAACGATTGCGTTACAGAGGACATGGAGTTAACAGATTAATTTACAGTACTCGGTGGACTAGAATAATCGTAACCATTTTCTAGTGATTTTTGAAGATCAATTGTGTGATTTTACTTGTTGATAAGTTTCCTTCGACAACCTGTAGAAACATTGTGCAAGATAGTACTGGGAATCTAAAGATATACATGTATGCAAATCGTTTTGGGTTGCAAATTTTGCAAATAGAACGAGGTGTGTTGAAGTTACAACAGAAGTATGCATCTTTTAAATAATTTATCGTACAAAGCTAAAGCTATAAAAATTAATAAATCTACTGCTATATATTTGCAAAAAGCATTATTTCGACTTCAAGGTACTGCATTGTGAATATAGGAGTGTAAAAAATAGATTCAGTTGTTTTGCAATCAATATATAATTAGTCGGTAGAGTCCGAATTTCGCATTTCAGTTGGACTTAACTCTTAGTTGTAACTGCACTTTAGAACTATTGTGATTGGTGGTAGCCAAAGGAATATTGCAGTAATTGCTGGTATGTAGTAATGTAACATTGCAGAAATTAGATTTAAGCTAGAGTTTCGTTTTGGATTTTAATATAAAATAAAATCATACCTGTATGGGCCAGTCTATAGTTGTTCAAAATGCGTAAAATCTTATTTATTTGTCTAAGTATTCTGCTCGTTCGGTGGGTTTCCTCGAGCAGGTTATTGCAAATTGCAAGACAAGTCTACATAAAAAACTTGAATTGTTATTGCATAACTCTGCTGAGTCTCAAGCGTAATCTTTCTCAATATACTTCGGCATATTGAAATGACCATCGTCAAAGCCAGTAAATTTGCCAGATAATGTTTGACGTGAAAACAACGATTGCTCTGCTTAACAGCACTAGATTTTGGGACGAAGTTCTTACAGAAAAAAACTCATGTAAGACCGAAGGTTTATGATTGGGTGATTTGTAATTGCATGAAAATTCCACATTTTATTGAACTGTTGATCAAATACGGAAGAAAAATCGGGTGTCACAATCCTCTGACATTTAAATAGATAGTACTGGGGGCTAGAAAAATCGTGATAGTTTCCTACCCCGTTTGTAGGGGAATACTGATGTGAGATGCGCTAGCGACGGGAGTATGTCATACTTTAAACGCGACATATTGTAAAAACCAGCCATTGCATTCCCGCCATCAGTGCTGTTAACAATAAGTAAATTATTACAACAATTTAAACCGCTCCGTAAGACGAAAGCCGTCAACTGATAATTTGAGAAAGGCTATGAGATGAAAATGCTTTAATTTAGTACCTTGTATGAAAATTATTTTCTTTGATTAAATAGCATGAAGCAATTGTCAGCTTTAATAGTGATATCAGGTTGTTGAGAAAACAGGTACAATGGGACATGTATTATCATAAACGTTCGCACGATGCCAATTACCCCTTCCACCAACACCCAACGGCGTGAAACCAAAAATTTCTTTTACACTTCTCGTGTCCTTTTAGGGCAGAACTGTCTTGTTCAACTTTATTTTTCCGATGAGATACTTAATGTGTACCCAGAAGGTGCGAGTAATTTGCCATACTACACACCAGGGGTCAAAAATTTTGTCACAATTTATATGATATACGGCACTTTAATCATAATTACGGTCACTTTACATATTAGACATCGTGATGTCTAATATACCTCAAAAAATTTGTAAATAAATTAACATGACATGGGTTGCTGTTTCTAAATCGCTTTCCCTTTTTATTACAAAAATATATTTTTTATGCTGAAATACTACTTCAGGTGGAATTTATTATACAATCTACTTCATGAAGTGATTGTAAACATTGTTGCAGTCAGGGCTGAATCATTTCTTCGTACATCATATAATAACCGGGTTAAAAGCACCACGATATAGCATTAACTATGGTCTACTAAACCATTTAAAAAATTCTAACATTTTCTTCTATTTTAACACACTAAATCATTCCTCCTAATAGTTCTTTCTGTGGAACTAATTCAGTCATAGGCTTTTGTACCAAATACGAGCCAAGTAGGCTTAGGAAAATTAGCCAACCAATATGCCGATTTGATGTAAAGCGATCTGCGCAATTCTTGTGATTATTTATATCCAGGGTATTTATCTGTAAAGATAAACAGTTAAACAATATGGGTTTGCTGGTGAATCGAAATTAACTCAAAATGCAGTATTACGAGTGCACGTAAATGCATGTATAATATATATATATTCGGTTAAGAGGTAAAATGGGTTACATCCAAATAACAACAGAAGAAAAATGGCTCATATCCACGAACTCTTAAAAGCAAAGTGGTTCGTACCCATGCTGCATGTTAGCTTTTATATGTTATGGATATGAGCCACTTTGCTTTTAAGAGTTCCTGGATATGGACCAATTTGCTTCTGGTGTTATCTGGATGTAAACCATTTTGCCTCTGAACCTACGATATGTATTATTTTTTTTAAAAAAAAAGTATATTACCTGCCAAGCTAAATGTCCAGCAGTAGCAGCAACGCCAATGTAATACGGCCAACTTAAATTACTCATAATTCCTGCTGCAGATAAACTACTTATCATAGTGACACTAAAACCACTTAGCCAATACTTCGTATTATCCCCAAATTTTCTAGCTGTTGATCCCAAGCCTAGCAGCGCATCGTCTTCTTTGTCCTGAGAGTTTTGAAACAATAGTAAGGAAGAGCTCACAGCCTATAAAAGCCGTACTTGAAAGATCAATCGGTGAAAACTTACTTGATGCGCATATATGGTGTCGTAAATCAAAGTCCAGGATAACCCCGATACATAAAAAGCAATACAGGCAGGATCCAGCCATGGTGCTGCAAAATAACCTAAGTTACTTGACTGAGTTGCCGTATAGCCCATTATTACACCAGTATTGAAAGTTAAACCTAATACTCCTTGAGGCCAATTTGTCACCCTCTTTGCTAACGGGTAAAGAATGACTAAACCTGCAAATATAAACAATAATAATACTTAGTCAATTAGTACGTAATTGTAGAAGTACTTAAGCATAATACAAAATTACATTTAACCGCAACTTTCATGCTGCACTGATTTGTAGCACCAACTAAATAAATATTTAGTACTTACCGTTCTTGCCACTTATGTACAAGTGACTATTAGGCAACTAATAAGGAAAATCATTACAGCATTCTTTTACTTAATACAAAATTTAATCACTAAAAAGCCCCTTACGGGATAATCAGTCACCTCACACTGCGTTCTGACACTCGATTGCTACTACCTCTTAACTGATTAGTAACTTATCATATTAGTATTGCACTTAACAGTCAAGTAACAAAACTACCCTTCAATATAGTAGAAATCTTGAATTACCTAAAGAACCCACACCCAGTATAAAACACGGTTCATTCAGATGACATAGAATGGCCAATGCAATACTAAGCTGAGATCCTAACCAAGCCGCAGCATGTCTCATTCGCAACTGCCCACACGCCAACGGACGATCCACCGTTCTTTTGACCTGCAAATACATTATAAATAATTACTAGCACCAGGACAGTTTATTCGTCAGCGTAATTGAAATATCCAATTAATATGCATTCTAGACTCTACAAACGACAGTAGTACTTGCAAAGCCAGCCCTGTAAGGCTGATACTTCAAACTGTTCAAACTTAATTCCAAACAAAACAATGAGCATACTTTGGCATCAATATGTCGGTCCCACATATCATTTATTGTGCAACCAGCTCCTCGCATTATAAAAGCTCCTAAACCAAACAAGCTTAGAACGGTAAGGGATGGCATTCCTTGCGAACCAAGAGTCAGTCCCCAAGTACACGGCCAGAATAAAAGCCACGTGCCTGCAAAGTAAAAAATTCGTTAGATAATTTGTCGACAATTATTCCTCACTTTCTGTTGATCTATTTGAAATCGTTTACTAGTCAATCCAAGTACCTATAGGTCTGTGCATCCTTGAAAGTTTCAAATAAGGCTGCCAAGATTCTGGTGCGGCATTTGTTAATTTTTCGGGTAGTGTAAGACCTTGTGCATTTGAGTTCTACATGTAAAAAAATGATATTTACAATTAACAGTGCCTATGTACATTTAAGTAGCGCAACTTTCGACTGCACGTTACATATATGAATTAAAAAGGTCATGCTATTTCAATCGTCAACCATCATTAGGATGGTTGTTGTTTCTGAATTATTTAAATCATCACTCAGTCATCAACCAAATTCACTAACTCTAACTATTCGATTACTTGATGGATTAAACAATGAAAAAACACATCAACCATCGTAATGAAGGTTTGATAATAGCTGAAATAGCAAAATAACCAACAACAACCATGATGATGACGGTTGAAATAGCTTGTGGCATGGCCCTCGAGTTAAAGTACCTAAGTAAAACTTGAATTATCAATTATTGAAATAAGTAACTACATTATGAAATGTTAGCTTACCGGATCCTTTGATTTATTATGAAAGCAATGACTACAGCTGAAGTGGGATATCTGCGTGAGTCCCTGACTTGTAGGGTACTTTAAAAAATTAGTATTATGACTACTTCCTTCATATTTGGTTCTTCTTGTAATTAAATCTGCTAAGGAGTTGGAAAGTCGTGCATCACAAAGTTGTAAGTGGTATATTTTGGGTACATTTTTCTTGACACGAAAAGAATTCGCGAATACTCTAGAGCTTAATATGTAAGACATCTGATAAAGGGAGTATTTTAACGGGTCTCTCCAATGTCCAATAATAACTGCAAAACTGACGAACGGCGAATCAATTATAATTTTGTCTGACTTGAAAAAAAATGAAACAAAAACAACACTTGTGACACTCCACACTCGCTGTGAGCCGGAGGTGTAGTTTATTCTGTCAGTATAAAGTTTACGGTTTACCCCGGAATGTTCCTTGTTATAATTATAATAATGAGTTCAGTTCTTTACGAAATTAATTAAATTGTGAACCATTATTCAATATTAAGTACCACACCACGTTAATTCCAGATTCCGGACATTACTTGCAAATGCAACCCTACCAAGTTCCCATTTTTTGTAACCTTCAAAATTACCTACAGAAGAAAGTCGTGATTCCAGATATTTAGTTCCTTTAGTATTCCAGTATTCCTTCTTAATTAAACGATTGGGCTCTAATCTAAAGATAGTAGGCAGAAGAAGAATTATTTACGAATTGAGAGATGAGATACGAGATGAAGGGAGACAGATCAAAAAAGATTTATTTACTACTTTTAAAATCTATTTTTAACACCGTGTTTCGTGCTCCGCACAGAATTTTGAATTGCACTCACACTTTTTCTCACATGATCTTTGCACCATAGAGTTTCCCATTTAAAACCACACGGCTCAGTTTTAGCGGGTTTTACAATTTTAAACTTAAACAGTAAACGTATGCCTAATGCCTATGCAGTATGCAGTTTATTATGAGCCTGAGTTGTGATTCGGGAAGCTTGTAGTAAAAGAAGTTAAAATATCCTGCATCGTGATAATTAATTAATTAACGGATATGACAGATTTAAAGATTGAATAATTGACATATTCTTGATTCTTACGGTTCGGTTTAACTGTTTTTAGTTCGTACCGGTGACCGGCTTCAATTTCTCAAAGTGCTGCATTTTTTGAATGACTAAACATCTAGGAGTTGTAATCGTGTTTTTAATACAGCGGTGCGTGTTTTTCAAAAATTAAAGAACGATCTAACATCTATCTAAAAAGTGCAGAATAGTTTATACTTTGTAGTTTGTAGTTGCTTTTGCTGTTGCTGTTGCTTTTACTAAGCACTTGCAAATTGCAGTTTCAACTTAATTATATGGAGTGTCACTAGAACTAAGAAATAAAATAAAGTCAGAATATACATAGCTGCAATTGTTAGTTGTTAATCTGTTAATAGTTAAATTGTCAGTTATAGGTCTGGGACGACTTCGGGTGATCTGATCAGACATCATTTGTGGGGTTGTTCGTTCGTTCGTTGGATCTTGTAACTAGTAAATTAAAACAATTAGAAAATTGTGTTATAAGAAGAATACAGTGCGTGATACGTTTATATTAATCATGTCTGATGAAGAGTTGGAAAGTTTTGAAGTGACTGATCATGATTTAGCGACAGAGTTTAATCCAAATAGATTTCGGAAGGCCTTTAGTAAGAATCAGCAAACCTATGGTAAGAAATGTTAAATATTTTGTCATTTCAGGTGACTTTCGCTGCTTCATGTGGTGGACTTGTCAGTTTCAGTAGTGTTCTAGTGGAATGTTGATTATGGGTAGCTTCTGTGATGTGCTACCGTAGCTAATTTATATTTTAAAATGAAATTGAGTGTAAAATAAAGAGTATGTATATATCCTCCGGCAAGTGTTGAGTGTGTTCAATGTCACACTGCTCTTCCAGCAGTAATTATTGGGTTTGAATTAATGCGTGAATGATTAATTTTGCAGGGATATGGGCAGGAGATAGCGATGAAGAGGAAGAAAAACCCAGAAGAGGTTTTGGCTCTACTGACCGGAAAAGCTATTCAAAAGGTCCAGTTGCTTTCGTGTCTGGCGGAGTGCAACAGCCCATTAGCAAAAATGAAAAGGCAGATGAAGATGAAGTTGAAGCAGATGAAGCAGGCTTGGATATTACAGATTCATCCAGGTTAGTTTTTATATCTAGTAGTGTGAGTTTAAGAAATGTGAATAAGCTCGAGGGATAAACTATGGGATACGGAGTTAATGAGGGCTAGACTAGAGGACATTTCTTGAAGTTGGGAGTCGTAAAATGAAACCATTTCCTTGGGTGGAACTGAGCCCATTTTAGTAGCTCACGAATTAATCTCGGAGGCCTGTGCAGTAAATACGGAAATTAAATCGATTAGTAGATATTTTTTGTTGTTCAACGCTGGGTTCTTGTTTTTAATTTCAGTTTTATGTCAATTTATTTAGATGCCAACACGTAAAAGTAAAACTTTTCGGCTTGTACATCCATAATCCAATCCAATTTGGAGTGCTAATATGCATTGGCATTACTATCAAGGGTGATCATTAAGTAGTTTGGATTTTGCCATAATACCATAAAAGTCCTTGTTTTGTTTTGTATGTGGCCTTTTACCTTTGAACTCAGCTATTTCAACAACTGCCTATCAGATCAATATAACCCTTTGTGTCCAAATATAAATACGATCAGCTTCAAAAGCTGTACAACAATATGTTGTGTCGCTTACGCTTCCGACTTAATGTATTTAAATTAGTCTAAGAATTGATCATCATGCCTGTTCCATCTATGTAATAGTTAGTATTGCGTATGATGTCATGTATTGCCGGCCTAAGTATACCTGTATCGTTGATGTTGTTGACTATATCTCCACAATTCTCAGTTGACCATTGCTCATTTTTGGGTACAATCATCATCTAATGATGACTAATCACTATGCAAAAGAGCACGGCCTTGGCGGTATTCGGGTATCATTCTTGATATCTCGGAGCCCTTTAACAATAATAATAATAATGCAAAAGAGCAACCGTGACCTTGTAGGAATAACGTTTGTATGAGTCCTTAGTCATTTGAATGGGTTACTGCCTGAGGCTCATTGTTGTTTGCTATATTTAGGTTACTCATAAATGAGCTCACCTTTAACTATATCTTTGTTTCTTTCTGGGTAGGCCTTTTTCCACATTCTGTGTCCTTTCTCGCGCCGACAAAACAATTACTGCATCATTATTACGTATGTGCTAGTTCTATTAAAGAAACGAATTATACCAAACCCTACGCCCTTAGAATAATAGCTTGGAAGTTGAGTGTAAATGGTAAAAATTCGAACCGGGTCACAAACACAACCAGTCATACTAAATGGCTATGCTCTGAAAAGTAATGGAACTATTATTTTAGTAGTTTATTACTAAAGTTAAAGGAACTAACTACACAACTGTTTTAATATTGTAGTGACGAAGAAGTAGACATCATGGTCACGAAATCAGCGATGAAGAAAACAACTACATTTGATATGGGTCAACTAGCCGGAATGAGAAGAGTAGCCTCTGGAACAAATAAAGGGTTTGAAATGTATGGGAAAGGTGCTAAAATGGCTATGAAAATGGGATTTCAACCTGGAAAAGGTCTAGGAAAAGATTCACAAGGAATAGTTGCCCCAATTGAAGCTCACAAAAGGAAAGGCCGAGGCGCTATTGGTAAGCTGCCTTGAATATTCTTAATAAATGCAATTACTTTTTTTCAAACTACAAAACTTCAATTACGTGTTAATAACTTGTTCGTGTCTAATGATTCGATATTGTACATAGGTGCTTACGGAAGAGAGGTAAAGTCAAAAGTAGCGGATGCAATTGTAGCGGAAGATAGACCTTCGACGTCTTCTGTAACCAAGGAATCCAAATGGCAAAAGGATGGGAGTGCGAAAAGAAAGGAAAAAGTTGAATATCAGTATGTCACCGCAGAGGACGTATTAAAGCAGAAAAACGTTATGATTAGGCCGGACCCAGGGTACAGCTTTATGATTTCTTTTTATTAAATCAATTTACCTACCATTCTGTTTGTTGAAACTATAATATGATTTCTATTGGATTTAGAGCTCTTGCTAAAGTCAAAGTGATCGATTTGACTGGACCTCAGCAGCGAATTTTAAGCGGTTATCATGCTATAGCCGGTCAGCAAAAGCCCAAGGATGAATGGGAAGCGGAGAGTCAGCTCAAGGTGTCAAGCAAAATATCACCACTTTCCACTAAATCCGTTTTCGACATGCCGGAATTAATTCATAATTTAAATCTTCTGAGAGACTCATGCGAACAGGTACACAAAATATTTCGCAGTCAGTAATTTACTTGCGTACAGAATATGATTGATAAAGGTACTTACTTGGTAGCAGTTGATTTGATGAGGATATTATTTTTATATAACAATTAATTTCAAGGTAGTTAATTAAACTTCATTAATTTGTTTTGTTCAAGGATATTTTGAAAAATGACAAGAAAACAAAATATGCTATGGATAGAAAGGAAGTTTTAAAGGAGGAAGTGAAAACCATGAAAAGTACAATTGAATCTGAGACTGCGTTAATCGAGAATTTAGAAAGTCTTATCGGCATAATTAAGGTGCTGAGTGAAACTCCCGGGTTGACGCTGGAATCAGCGTACGTTTCCTTAGGAAAACTGAAGGTAAGCTAATTAGCTATTGCTATTAGTAAAAGAATTTTATTTGTTTGAAGTCCATAATATTTATATTGCATGTTATTGTACATACTACCTACGAATTTTTAAAACTCACCGTTGCTTTTTGAATTGTAGAGAGATCATCCGGAAGAGTGGGAGCTGTATCAGCTTTATAATTTGGTGCCTGCTATTACAATGCCACTTCTGAAAGAACAGTTAAAACTTTGGAATCCGCTGGAAGTTCCACGAATGCCTTTGCCGAGTTTTACCGACTGGTCCAGTTTGCTTGGTACGAGGGGAGATATTTTTGAGTGGATGGTGTGGGAAACTTGGATGCCTTCAGTGAGGCTTGTGATTACAAACTACTGGAATGTCAAAGATGCAGAAAGTTTGCTAAACTTGATTGACGCATGGAGACCTTTGATTGCAAACTGGATCTATCAAAATCTTTTGGATCAGCTAATTCTGCCAAAAATTAATGAAGCTGTAGAAAATTGGGATCCACTTTCTGATAATATCCCTATCCATGCTTGGATTCATCCTTGGCTTCCACATTTAGGTAATACTTGGTTTCAGAAGTATTAGATTTTTGACACATTAGTGTTCGTATTCTATAAAGGCTATACTTGTTTTTTGAAGTTTGAATTGTTTGAAAAGACTAAGCTAACCTTCGTGCACTTTTCTATGATTCCATAGGTTGTAAATTAGACATGGTTTACCCCACAATTAGAAAGAAATTATCCAACGCACTCACCAACTGGCATCCATGCGATGGCTCAGCGAAAAAGATTTTAGCACCATGGGTTCCTGTTTTTACCAAAGGGTCTATGGACGCTTTCCTTCTTAAGAACATTGTTCCAAAGTTACATATGGCCATGCAAGAACTTATAATTAATCCTCTTAATCAAAATTTAGGTAATTTTCTGCATATACTAAACGTTAATTTGATCAATTTTTGTGTAATTTTGTTAGCGCTGGAAAGTTCATTCAGACTAAAAAATAATCAATTATCGTTTGGTTTATTTAGAACCTTGGAACTGGGTGTTGGACTGGCTGGATATGATTCCTATTAAGACGATTGTCCATATCTTTGAAACAGTTTTCTTTCCTAACTGGCTGCAATTTTTAATGAATTGGTTAAGCCGCATTCCTAATTTTGAGGAAGTATATCAGTGGTATACTTGGTGGCGAGAAGTTTTTCCACCAGAGCTCTCAGGAGATCCTGTAGTAACAGGTAGCGTACTATTACTTAATAATAGTTCCATGGGTGTCAACCCAAAGGGAACTTATGTTACAATAAAAAAAAATACTATTACTTAATAACGGTTTCATTCAATCATTATCCTTGTTCACTTTATACATTTATTTGTGACTTTTTTTTCAGGAAGCTTGAAAAAAGCTTTGGAGATGATCAGCCGAGCTGTTCAGAATCCAGGTCAGCCGTTTGAAATGGGTGGGATCATGGGGGGTCCGCCGCATATGCATCCCGCAAATACGATTCCACCACCTCCGCAGATGGCACATATTGGACAAGAAGTTATGGCTGATGCTATGAGAATGACAGTTCAAGTACCGCACGGATTCCGGGATTTAGTTCAAATGAAATGTGAAGAAATCGGCCTTGTATTTATGCCAGTACCCAATCGATATTATGAAGCTAAGCAGGTCTACCGTTGTGGCAATGCTCTTGTGTACATTAGTGCAAACGTTATTTTTATTCAGCGTGATGGTGTATGGCAACCGACTACATTAAATCAACTTATTCAAGCAGCCACTTCCAGCTAAAATGTCTGCCTGACTTTAAACTTAGAATTCTTAAAAATTTTGTATTTTTGTATTTAGTACATTAAAAAATTTAGAATTGTAAATTTGCAATTTAAGTACAACTAAAACGCAAAGAGTTTTGTATTACGTGTATGATTATATAGATGACTACATATGCACTACTTATTATAAGTGTGAGTGTACGTTTTCATGATTATTTCGTATGTGTGAATTTTAAAAAGAAGGATTAACCGCAACACAGAACTACGCAGTCTGCTCACAAATTATAAATCCTTTGATGTGACATGTACAGCAGATGAGTGGTTCTTTAGGAAATGTATAGCTTTCCGGATCAATGGCACCCAGTGGACAAAAATGTGTATTAGCGACAGCAATAAAGTTTTTATGAAAAATTGAATGGATCAGGATTCATTGGTAAGTGGAGCCTTATTTCTCACACAATTGACAATTTGCAAGGTCTGATTTTATTCAAGTTTATTATATAAAATTATGACACGTCCGAGATAAAGATGTTACATTTTGTATTCATTATGTATCTACATACGCTTACAGTACGTTTAGTTATTATGTATATGGCTACTATAATTTATATTTAGATTAGCTTTTTTCATATTATTATAGACGGTAGTTTTTTAAAACTTCGATGCTCTTGGTAAATTTCTTTGATTTGTCGATTTGAAGTTATCTACGTTAATAATAAGAATAATAACATACATAGTAATAATATAATAACTGTTAGTAAACATTAACTTGTAGACGATGTTCCAAAAGTTAAGATTCCTCCATAAGATTATATTGAGAATCTGTCTTTTAGCACATGATTCCGACTCTCCAAGACGTTGGTTTAGCCTTGCCGTCATCAGAGTTCATTGAAATCGGAGCGGAATTGTAGCTAGTGATAAGATCAAATATCATCATCAAAGCTTCAAATTCACACCACACTAGCATGTATAGTGTTACAGGTACACAACAACAGCAGTGAAGAAGTTTATGGGTAATAGAGCAGTCTATTTTTGCAGATGCCGTGATCTATTTCCGTCCTATATTTTAGATAAATCAAATGCATTTTCCTAGATATATTCACTTTTGCCTGAAACTTAAAATGGGATACATGACAGACTCGTTTGACCTCCTCCTAAAGTAATTATCTCATCTCCAGCATGAATATAATGTAAAACTTTGCTCCTATGAATTTCCATTGTCCACACATGTAATTATTAATTAAACGGCTATCAGTAACTCCTTTCGACATAACATTACGTACTTACAAGCTAGACGTATACTTACCAATTGAAAGTTTGTATTTCTTTCTATGATTATCGAACGCACTACAAGTAGCACGCCGTACATCCATAAGCAGTAGTACGTCGCTAAATGTATAGTACAGATACAAATATATAATTTTTGTCTGCTTGTGATTTGAATATGGAAAATAATTGATTTTGTTGTTTTTAAATTGACTCGTTGACACTTGACCTCGTCTAATTACAGAAACTTGCAGTAAGGGTTACTAGTAACACGTACAATTAGCTGTCATTCCACTTAAGGTTGGTCTGTGATATACCTACCTACCTACCTATATACCTTTCTTGTGAATAGGTACCAATATTAGTAGCTACGTTTAGCTGAACCTTGATTACAGTTGAGAGAATTACCTTCCCAAGCTCAGGAAGTTAAACTAAATCGTCATAAATACCTAATC
This sequence comes from Dicyrtoma fusca, assembly GCA_034695205.1. Lineage (NCBI taxonomy): Eukaryota > Metazoa > Arthropoda > Collembola > Symphypleona > Dicyrtomidae > Dicyrtoma > Dicyrtoma fusca. Next base: position 14,263 of record JAQFZC010001534.1, on the reverse strand, counting down.
GAAGTTATCATGAGCACAGAAATTCTCCAGTTTTGTCTCATCCAAAGTAGGTAGGTAATACATACATAATACGAGTACATAAAATGAAAACTGCTTATGACTCACTCTACTAGTATTGCATTTAAATGACGAACAAATAAATGCTTAAGACACTTGAGGTGGACATTCTTCCTAGCGTTTACAATCCTACTACCGAAAAAGAATACTGCTGCGGATACGTGCTGCGCCGAGGTAATCGTTAATTACATAGTCCATTAGCAAACATTAACACCTTTCATGCTCCCCTCCCGCAGTGAATTTACCTATATTCCAGTAGGTAATTACATCAGTGCTTTCCTTTTATGTGCCCTGTACAATAATAGTAATTACCATGAAATACTTTTAACTATTTTGTTTTTGTATACAGAATACAAATTTATAGATCCACATCCTCAGAAAATCGATCGTTTCCAACGGTTATACATAGTAAAAATTATAATTATGTAGATGCATGTATTCATTCTTCTGTTACACTGTGGAAACTCTGGAAACATCCTTACCTTAGTCATTTTGCCATATGAGAATGACATGGGAAAATATCGACAAGAGTACATACTAGTTGTGCAAAGGAATAATTAGTAGGTACAGAAGATACATAATTCAAATGGAGATAGGAAATTACTCCCATTCCCTACTACATTATAACTTGTATTTTTTTCGGTTTAAAATTTTTTATAATCAGCATTAGTACACCCATACTTGTACGTACTTTATGTGGACGTATATTTAAACACTGTAATACTATTTTACAAGGATACTTACCTATCAGATTGTTTTTACTTGGGATTTGGAAACCCTAAAACCCCGTACATAATTTTTTTATTTCGTGGTAAGACTTTGTTAGACGATGGCACGAAAGAGCACAAGTTGACATACATATGTGTATTTAGTACATAACACGCGCATGTACTTACGACGAGAAATATCCATTTATTATTTTAGGGATCTAACCCTGCGTTTAATTAGCAATAGAATGACGAAGACCTACATTACATATAGGGATGGGAAACAAGAAGAAAAGTGCACATGTTGTTAACCTGGAGCTAGAGGTGAAATTGAATGACTCCGTTGAGATGCGTTTAGCATAAGCTTGCCCACATAAGACGAAAGACAATTTAATATAATTATCTTGTAAAATTACATTTAACAGCAGCCAATTACTTTAACGTTCCGTTGCACTCTTCGATGATTTGCGTGAATCATACCAATTCATAACTGCATTTGGACAATGCACTCATGAATAGTACTCAATATATAAGCTCATTCCTCTGCTGGGTGGGTGGTCCGTGTCTTTTGACATAGACAAGATGCTGGCATGTATTTATATGGCATTGAATTGAATTGGAGTTGAGGAACTGTACTCACAGAACAGGTCGACTATTAATGGACTTATCTTCTAAAAAAAAAATTACACAGTACAATATGCGATAACTGATTCAAGACTTTGCAGAGACCTAGCACGAGAGCAAACTTAAAATAAGTCAACCTTAGAAGCTTATCAAAGTAAATAATAAGCTGACAATTGCACACATGACAATCAATGGTAATAATCTGTTTTCCCTGCACTCATCATCGATCATGCGGCGACGTGAAGACGATAATTGCAATATCATTGATTAACACTCTTTGCTGTAGTGTACACATAATTATATAATATATATATATATATATACATGCATAGGTATGGATATTTAGCTATATATACGCAAACATACTGATATACTTTTAATAATAGGTAGCTTCTGTCGCAGTAGTGAACAGATTTCTTTACAGTTTGCAATAACATAAATATGCCATATATTTTTTCTGCAGAAAAATACGATTCTATTCATCAAATATTGATGCATAGCGTCCACAATAAAAAAAACCGGAATAGTAAAGCACATTTTGGTCTGTCAAGTTGTCAAGTTGAAATGATATATCAAAAAAGATAATAATTTCTAAAAGTTTACGAAGGATCACAACTTACATTGCATGTGTAGGTATATATGTAATTATAATTGCCTGAGGATATGGGGGCGATTCGATGGTACAAAAGTTACTGTTAGCCTCAAATATGTATATAGAGTAATGCGCACAAAAAAAAAAGAAAAAAAAACTTGTGTAAATATGAATTATGAACATTATAAAACAAGAATCTTCGTAAATGAAACGCTGTGGTGACGCTATCTGTAAGAGTAAGACTGACTGAGCTCATGAGAGTAGTAATGTACACAAGTGTACAGAGTAGTTATTAAATAAAATTTACAATTCACAGAGATATGATTACGCAGAGTCCATAATCCATACTCTGTAAAAAGAAAGCAAGGTGAGTAATGTTGTTTGTAGAACGCTGGTAGGGATTATAAACTGCTTTCTCTCTACATTTGAAAACATGATACTAGATAAGATACATACGACTACGACGTGTGGTTGTTTAGCTGTCTTGTTTGTTTGTTTTGTTTTCCTTGTTGTTTCCTGATGTCATCTTGAATCTTCAACACTACTACATTATTACGGTTACCGCTCGGGAGTTTGTTTTTTTTTGTTATGTGTTTTGACGATTGTATCAGAGTAGAATGCATTTTTTATTTTTCTTCCGCTGCTGTTTCATCAATGGTCTTTCCATTTGTTGGAACTGCCTGATGATTCTTACTAGTTCATGAAATGCTTGGTCCACATTCATCCGGAGTTTTGCACTGCACTCAATCAATGGGACTCTTAATTGACGGGCTAAATTTTGGGCTTCTTCACGTCCAACCTACAAAAATAGGTCAAACATATCCAAATTTGTATAAAGGGAATTAAAAGAGGCATACGATTTCAACTCAGAGAGCAACTTAGTTCTGGTAACCCACCGGTTTAGCCACAATACAGATATCGAACACTTTGTGCTCCTTTCTTGGTTCTATGAAGGCTAAAGTTTTACAAATTTGACACCTTCTGCTAGAAATTTTTAAATCTTAGTCTTGTAGTTCGAAGTGAACTTGTTTAGACATCCAATAAGCATTATGCTGTCGTTAAAGTTAATATGAGGCGGACCAGAAAAATGTACTATACATTATGTAATCCCTGTAGACTACTACTGGCTACACGTATGGATTAGATCACGCTTTCGTTTCACTTCAGTGTGTCCCGTCGGGAAAAGTTACGGGAAAAATCGGAGACAGACAGTAAAATAATAAAATGAGAAAATTACGTAATCGACGGTTGTTTTAATACATCGACCTAGATCGAAAAATTGTGAAAAAGTGGGGAATAAAATGTCGTAACGTTCCCTTTTGCCGCAGATCCACACAAAAATGTGCTTAAGTCTGAGATGCACGGCTGTTAGCCATTTATATTAGATAATAAAAGGCTTCTTTCATTTTATAACCGTCGACTGTATGCTACGTACTGTAAACCTTCAAAGGGTAACCACAGTCATCTTTTAAACCCGGTCCCAAACTTGGCCATCTCTGCAGTGATAGTCCGACATCCAGACTATGTATCTTTGGAGTACAGGTCTTCTTTAGAAGCCTGGCTATCACTGGAATCTTTACGGTAGCCCAATGAGTAGTTCATGTTCATATTGTAGAGTATACACACGAAATTGCATTATGATTTGATAAAGGAGACGAGATGCTGGAACTGCGGTCTTATATTTTACATAATCCCCTTTCTTGTAGTTTCTTATCTATTGGAATTGGAAGTGAGAAAGAAAATCGATCCACTAAATTTTTCATCGAATGCGGTCTGACTGTGACTGACTCTCAAAAATGATGAACGACAAGACAAAAGCTATCTAGCTCAAGTGTACTTTCTCTAAAAATATAACATACATTGTTTCTTTCATTTTGTTACACAAAACCGCTGGAGATACAGATGCACTTTAGGTTAGGTATGTGCCCACGTTAGCACTATACTTACTCCATTAATATTATACGATTACAAGATTATTCATCCTAATGTGCTTCCTTCATGTATGTATATATACGTCTTCTATATGAAGATTACAAATGCTCCTGAAAGCAGTAAGCCATTTCATAATACTCTGGAGTGTACTAATGATTGTATCCGTCGTGATTGTCTCTCGCTGCGTGGAAGTGGAACTTCTTGTAACTCCACAAACTTATCTGTGAGAAGCTACAAAAGGCCCGAGTAAATCAAATAAGCATTCTCTCCATGGATCTATGAAAAGTTCTACCAACTTCTCACTTGAATCCACGATCTTCTCACACTGACAACGACTGACAAGGAAGACAATTCATCCACGTAGGTACATGTGTCAGCAACTGTATATACACGGACGTGTCCTGTCCCAACAACTTGCCACGACTGTCGCTATTTGTAGCTCTTGGAGGTATTCTATAAAGGAGGGAAGAACTACGAATGTCACTTCTTGTCAAACATCGTCTTAATAGAATGACAAACGTGGAAGAAATTTGAAGCGTGTACGAAAGAGAATTCACGAGTTGGGTTTTACTTCTCTTCTTACGACTCTCGTCAGTCATGAGTTGCCTCAGTCCGATGAAACCGCACAAACTCTCATACTTCAGTTTCTCGTGCTCGTATCTTTTTGGCTACATCAGTGATTGCACTTGGAGAAAGCGATGGTAGGTGAAAGAAGTCTGGGGCTAGTGTTGTATATTATGTGATATATCCACATGTTCGTTGTAGGTGTGTGTGTCCTTTGCAGTTATATGAAATATGAACGTAGATTTATCATAATTATGCAAAGTCTCCCGAAAATTTATGCACAAATGTTACTGTTGCAAAATTATGTTTTGAGACTTTTCTGCCCTCATACCTGTACAAAAAAAAGGTGCCGCAAGTACCTTTGAATGACAAAGAACAAACTCCATAGTTTTTCATTACAAAGCTCCGTTGACATAACAGGTCCTACTCTGTACTTATGTTTAAGAGCGTATTTTTGCCAACTGCGTCCAAACAGTGTGAATTATTACAAAATTGGAAATAGGTATGTAGGTCGGTAAGTACTGTATGCACATACAGTGACGCATGAAGGTATGTGCTGTCTGAACAATCAGTCAAATGAAATTGAAGTACAGCCGCAAGTGCAAACAAAAGTGTGCACAACAACATTTGGTCTACGTTCATTATTATTTTACAAGGTAGCAAAAGCTGCTAACTAAGCTATCAAACGTAACCAATTGATAATACAATGTGAAACAATACACTCCATTCTTTCCCGTTAAACGTTCACATTCTTAAATGTTATTCGCCTCCAACTGCTATGATGATAATATGTACATAGGTAGGTACACGTGTAATACTTTTCTACACATAACCGTAATGCACATATGTATATAGTACGATGTGGCATAACCGTGTTATGGGGCAAATCCGTTTTGGGGCAAATTCATCTATAAAGGATATCCGTCCCAGTGCAGTGTGACAAAATATAGTACCTACCTACATATACAATTATTTTCTTCATTAGGGATTATTTTATAATTTTCGGCATTTTATTCGTTTTAAATGATCATGGGCAGTTTGTACAATACTAAAAAAAATCAATACCAGAATTTTGTACAGATAGTAATGGTTCAATCATTGCTGCTATCGTATATGTTGTTTGCAATATCTTTTCCAAATAAAGTTAAACTGCTTTAATACGAACTGGAGAGCGGAAGTCCTCGGATATTATAGAAATGTATGTACACTGAACCTTTACGCTAACTGCTTCTATTCGCTTGGAAGTATTTTCAATGTTTGCCGTCATGATTTAAAAATAATCAAAGCTCTAAACTTCAGAAGAAGAAAAATCAATAAAAGGCTCTTTTCTCTTTCTTTTTTCACACTGCGACGGATTTCCTCCTTACACGGTTATGATCCAACCACACGGTTTTGCCCCATTATATGGGCACATCACAGGAAACCAAATCTTAGGTTAACGTCGCACGGTTGATATCATTATAACAAGCTTGGTGATACCACTATACGTACATTTCATTCGTGTCGTCAATGTTCAATTTGTGCAGATGCTGCAACCGAATAGCGGCAAGTAATACTACGTGTATTTTATGGGTTGGGGCACTGTCTACATGTAACCTACCTAGGTACATGGTTTGCTCCTATTTATTCCACAATCATACAGGAGGTCCCTTAACTCTTTTCAGTAGCACATCCAGTCAGCTGTCAGACTATGTTATGTATGAAGTAAGGAACTTCTGTGATGGTAACTACGAAAGACGAAATAAAATAAAATAGAGCTACGGCAAGAAAAGCAGCAGCATTCTAGGTAATTTAATGAAACTGCGGCGTATTAAATCCTGTACTCCTATCTAAACTTTTACTTACCTAATTACATGTGAGCAAACAGAACCTTATTGTGACTCCAATCTATATCTAAATAACCTTTCAATGGTTTGCAGACAGAAGACGGAAAGTACAAAGACTTTTGTGAATCTACAATGTCCTTACACTATACGCATCCGAGTGATTCTAGGTTGTGCCCCATGACACAGGAACATCAACATTTTTATTTGTGATAACATCAGTAAAGGGACGATTAGACAGGTTTGCTTAGAAGTCGCCAGGCAAGTAGGCATTCAAACACATGAGAAAAGATAAAGGGGGAAACAACAAATATTCTTTACTCATAAGACCTTGATTTCACTATGCAAACTGGCATATAGCTTTGCCTATACATAGCTACCTAACTTTAACAACAATTGATGAGGGACATGTGACGTACCTAGCGTGTCCTTAGCTGGCTAGATCGATAGATACAAATAGATAAATTCTGACTATGTATACGAGTAGTTAAAACAGACTTTAAAGATTTTTTGCAAATTATTTTCAGTATTTTGTACCAACGTGAACGTGGCGTTAATTTGCAGTCTTATGTTTAAAAAGATCCTTTATGGAAAAAAACTCATAATTTGGCTAATTGTTTTAGGTTTTACAGTTGTCTGCTATTTTACGAGGGAACTCTTCTGTTGGAGTGGGTACTTGGTTTTCACTGCACTGGCAAGTGTCCGGGTGTAAAACTGCGTTTAGCTTCAATCTCGTAGTGTGAATCAGTTATAGTTCAATTGTTAAAATGTTTCAAAAGACCAAAATTAGAAACAACAATTGCTATATACCCAGGAGCTACCTAAGGTTACTCCTGTGTGAAATCGCGAGATACATCAGCATAGCCTGAAACACGCCCTATTCCAGTGGGAGGATCTGCCCATACTAATTTAATCTGAAAGTTTCGCTTTCGTAGAGGGCAGGGGGGAGAAAGTACCCGAGGTGCCCATACCTGTGATCTTTAAAAAAATCCGCCTGGGGAATATCCACCTTACTTTTTTTTTTTTAAATAAACGAGTTATTTTATTCATTATTGAAATTTTTTAAAGTATTTATTTAGAGATTTGGCTCATTGCAATTTCTAAATAATCCACTTAGGTATTACTAGGGTTGAGGTTTCATGTTATGACAGACAGTTTTAAGATTTGAACACCGATAGCTATGTGTTATTTACTCTGACATTCTTGTGCAATGTTAATCGCAATTTAGCCATTTAGCTATTTTTCAAGTCTTAGCTATGGCTAAGTTTCCCAGTGAAATCAAGAGGTCTAAATCTACTGCATGGGAAATCATATTCAAAGAAATTACAGGGCAAAATATATTTAATACTCAACATTTGCTTGAGATGGATATAAAACGGAAGCGGAAACCTTACCACTCGCTGAGGTTCTAAATCGGATTTGTTAGCCACAATGAGCATAGGGAACTCATCTCGATCCTTCACTCGAAGAATCTGTCGATGGAATTTACTAATCTCATCAAAGGATGATCTCTCTGTCACTGAAAACACCAGGAGGAATCCTTCTCCAGAACGCATGTATTGCTCCCTCATAGCTGAAAATTCTTCTTGTCCAGCTGTATCTAAAACTGCAAAATAAGAGAATTTTCATTATAATTTTGCCCAACGGTGCATCATTTCATTGATTTGATTAAAGTTCCAAGCCACAGTATGTCAACCAAAGAAAAATACGGCTAAACATCTAGCTGCAGGAGGAGCTGCACGTGAAAATAAAAGGTAAGCCGTAAAGATCGTCCGTTTACTTACAACTATGTACATACAATACATGCTAACAACAGACAGAAATACCGGCTTAATTCAAGCATTTTTCAATCACCTACCTATAGTAGGTATGCTACCTGACTGAAAAAAGGTTTCCGGTTTCATTTGGGCGGTCTAGATTTCACATTATTTTTTAAAATTAGCTGGAGTGGAATCTCCGAATATCATGGTCCCAAATATCGGTAAACTCAACTACTGTACACCTTAAAGGGCAAGGCATAATTTTTTTTTTCATTTCTTGGAAAACAAGCCGATACGGCAAAGGTATTTTTGAATTACTAGTCAATATAACAAACGACAAGAATCAATACAAGTCTATGTACAGTATGCATACAATGGTGAACACGAAAGTTCAAGTTGCCAGTTTCAATTGTGGGTCTAGCGGTCTAGGTAATGAAATTACTATGAAATTGCTATGGTTTATTGTCAGACAGCAATGGATTTAATGAAGGTCGTAAAGCTTTCGTGAATAAACCGACTTAAGTGATTCAACTTAAAGATATCACCATTTGGACTTCCTTTCTGGCATTACATACCAATTTTCAAGAAGTACCCTCTCTATCGCAAAAGCAAACCCTTAACGACATTAGTGCGCAAAATTTTATTACAGCTCAACACACTACTACTATGGATAAGCTAAAACCTATGAAAGAGCGGGCACAACAAATTATCTCCTCACTGCTAGTACTCAGTCCCTCGTTTGTATTTGTACACGATCCTCGCTTATATGATACCTCAGTTAGGGAGGTATACGACTTTTTTCGGCTCAAAAATATTGATATAATTACAAATTAAAATAAAATTGCATCATACTTTTCATAATTATAGGATAGTAATTCCTGCAGAACAATGTATTATTTTTACTCAAGTGTCGGTATAATTTTTTAAGGGGAATTGTTTTTGCCATTATTGGCGTAATTTGATCGTGCTATACACCATTTGAACGGAAATGACGAGCAGATGACAGATCTGAAGTCGATTTTAGAACGGGATGATCAAATGAAATATTTTTAAAAAAGTGAATAAAAAGGGAAAAAACTGACTTTCATGAGTTAAAATCGGGCCAAAGTTCAGTATTGATCTCGGAGTCCATACAATTCGTATTTAAAATGTAATTGGCTTTAAAGTAGTACATATGTCACACGTCCCTGTTGGACGTGCGTGTCATGTACTTTTTTTTATTTGAAATTTTTCGGTTCTGAAAAAAGCCGATCACCAAATGGGGCGAGGCCCCACTTTTACGAAATGTTATCGTGTAATAATACACTGTTTCTACGTTAATTACGAGTAGAATCAAATTTTACAGTGTAGTACACTGTTAGGACGTAAATTGCAAATACAAAAACATTAAAAACCCAAATTTTCATGGCTTAAAGTTTATCGTCGAAGTTGGGGCAAGTGGGGCTTACAATTTGGGTCTATTTTCGCTTAAACCTTGGCTTAAGAGATTTTCACTATTTGCATGTACCCTGAACTTAAGCAAGTGTTTTAGCTTTCCTTCAGTTATATGATATTATTTATGATTAGTGATTTGCACACACGATGAAAGTCCTATCCAAGTTATATCATGCAATCTACTATACCTACCGTAAAACTTCCAATAACTCCCCGGGGAATTAGCGCAAATTTCAACTCTCAGACCCGGGAATTATTAGAGACGGGGAATTATTTTAAAATGAACATGTAGATTAGTAATTAAGTATGAATTACATACCCGCGCTTACTCTAGGAGTTCTTCTTGTGGACTGTAGAAAGTGCTCTGTGCACTACCGCCATTGTAGAATATGCGCTTTTAAAATGTTTCTCAAAATGTACCGGGGAATTATTAGAGGCGGGGAATTATTTTTAATTTTGGGATTTTAACCCGGGAGTTATTAGAGGCTGGGTAATTATTAGAGGCGGGGACTTATTGGAAGTTTTACGAAGTTATTTAATAAAAGGTAGTTATGACTTACTATCTAATTTGGCAGGAATATCGTCGATTACGCATTGCTTCGTGTACGAGTCTTCAATGGTTGGATCGTAGTCTTGAACGAAGTAGCTCTACAAAAACAGAATATCAAACATATTATTATTGGATTCCAGCGTGTTACTTCATACACTTATAAGCAATCGAGGAAACAATGGAGCTATCTATATTTTCTACACAAACCTAGTTGCTTAGGTACAGTCCTGTAAACCGTCGTACATTCAAGCTTTGCTAAAAGCAAAGGATATATCCCGAAAATTTTGAAGCCAACATGAGGAATGCACATACATGTTTGAAGTAGGGGAACATGCACATAGGTACCCTACTTTGCTTTTAGTCAAAACTTGATTACTATACCAATTCACCTCTGAACACGGAATACACTTAGGTATTGAGATGAGATCATATAATTTCGGTACTAACGAAGCAAAATAAAATTGCAATCCAAGTTCAGCTTAAACGCTAAGTTGCGCGAATCCATATGAACTATGTATTAAAAGCTTTGCGCAAACCTATACTAAGCAGCATAGGTTTAGACAAATATGCTTTTAAGAGTGTATAGAGCTGTCCGCAACTTGGCTTTTAGCTGAACTAGAATGCACGTAAGTAATTTCACACCTTAAAGGACAATTTCGTTGTAAACAATATGTAGTAGTTGTTTTTCTAATAAACAATACTAAATTACGTAGGTTTTGTATTACAAAGTTTATTCAGTCTCAAAGCTGTGCAAATTCGTGGGCATTTAATTCGTAGACTTGATTTCCAACTCTGTGACAAAATAGAACTTGACCAAAGATAAACCGAGTGGTACTTAAAAAACGCTCAAGTATTTTTATTGATATAATACGGCATTTTAAAAATCAGGCTCAAAATGGCTTTAATCCGTCACCTAAAAGGTGCATTTTTCATATGTCACGTCACGGAATATCAGTGCATGTGTATGACCGTGTACGAGGTAATAAATATAGCCAACTGGAAAGTAAAAGGAAAATAAAAAGGACAAAAATTCACCCGTGTTATTTAAACGTGGTCCTCACGAGTGACAAAGATTTAAATGCAACACTTTGATACACGAGTGGTGTACTACAAAGCACTACAATTTAATGCAGCGTGACTGTGTGTAGGTTTTTCTCAAAACTGTCACTATACACCACAAAGTATTATCATTATTATAAAGAATTACAGCACTTGCTTAACAGCAAGTATATATATGTACCCTGGACAGTATTACTGACGATGTCTATTCAGTGTCTTTTTCTCCTTCGTCATAAATGGGTCAGATAGCCGTTGTCGTTATACAGCAGCGGTGTCGACTAAAAGAGAACCAAAACATTTTTCTACGTCTTCGTAAGACCAACGCGGTCCGCCCGTGAAACCACAACGTGCAGTATATGTCTAGCAACACGTAGTTGCTAGACTGCTATAAAGATAAGATATCAAAAGTGAAGTCTTAAATTCTCAAGACCTCAGCCGAAGGTTAAGAATTCAAATGCTGGAAGAAACAATAAACATTAGAAAACTTAAAATTCATGGGCAGCATTCGGTATATTTCAATGTTTCCAACACGGGAATGTTTGACGAGAACAGAATTTAAAGGGCCATAGAAGAAAATATCAAGTGAAACGAAAGCGATTTCTGTGACGATTGCAAACTCAGATGATTTTTTTTCCCTTTAGGACTCCTCGATTCCCAAATAGGGTCATAAAGGGCGTATTGCATCTCGTAATTTCATCTCGTTTTCTTTCCTATATACAAAAGTCTCTGCCTGCATGTGTGTCACTTCTGTCACTCCTCTATCATAGCCAAACATTGTATATAGAACAACAAAATATTACAGTCTCTCTCTCTGCATAACAACTTCAAAATACATAATGGCTATGAAATATAAGAGATATTATACGTGCATGAAAGATGTGTGTACCTACGTAGGCTGTTTTGTGGCTGTTGAGCGTGTGTATGTGTGTGTGTGTGTGCTGTGTAGGAGGGTAGGAATGACTTTAAATCGATGATTTCATCCTTCTATTTCTTTAAACGAAACCACTGAAACTACTAGTTACAACTTACAACTTCGAACCAACGAAATTCCAAAACGAAATTGAGGAGCGTTACGACTAAATGTTGAATTCCATAGAGGCCCAAACAACCCGAACAACCACAGTCTACCTTCCTCCTCACTTTTTATCTTACACTAAAATAGTAATCCTATAGAATTTTCGAGCATCTCAATACTTTAAACCTGTTACCTGATAAAAACCAATAGTTTGTGACACACAACAAATCATGACTTTTGCGAAAAATCTCTCAACATAATCCCCTCCAAAGCTCCAATAGACGAAGTGCATACACACTAACACACTACATGAATAAATTATCCATTTGAATTGCAACCAAAATCACGAAGGAGGATCTGACAGTTGCATTTGGAAGATTTTAGACGTGAAATATCACTGCAATAGTACTCCCTCAAATGCAGAGCTAAATTTCTAAACCCGCTTTTAAGTCGTTTCTATATATATGGTACATCCAAAATCCTGACAATCCTTATAGCGCCCACATGCATATTTCACTAATGGTACACAAATAAGACGTCGGTATATGCCTGCATCTCCTAATGCATCCACATATGCACACACACAAGATACAGAACGTGGTAACCAGGCAGTTCACCCCCGGACGATTCACCCTCAAGAACGAAGTAAACTGTCGGGATTCCTATGGTGTTGCAGTTCATATGCTGTTTTATTCTTCCCAATTAATGTTTAAATACAGACCTGTTAAGCTGTGTAACTATACTGAAAAATCTAGACAATGTTGGGAATATTATTAGATAGCGGAAGCTGCCAAACAAGGCCTGAAAAAAATCGGACTGGGTAGGTTAAATGATTGACGGATTTCTGGTCCGACCAGAAATGGCCTACTTCAGTAGACAGGAACTTTACTAAAACAATTCAAACATTAAAAATCACTTTAAAAGTTGGAAATTATGTCATGTCGCTGTGTAGGGTAGCTAACACGAAGTGGACTTTTAACCAAGCTAGGTAACGAAACGGTCACGGGTCACGGCTTTTGTTTTTTGGTGCGCTATTTAGCTGAACAAATATTCGGAGATTAATTGAGAAGAGTGCAGCATATGAAATACAGCACAGCAGTAATTTCGACGGTTCCTGTCCACGGGGTGAAATGTCTTACATGGGCATTGCATTGGAGTGAATCGTCCGGGGGTGAACTGACGTGAGAACACATCCATTCCCCACAGGTACCCCCGTATGTGTAAGCGTGTACCATGTAATAGGGGTCAGTAAATGCATAGTATACGACAGAAAAATGACGGGACATTCTAGCTTAGCATAAAAAGAGCCAAAAGCCAGTCTGTCTGGCCAGTGAATCTGGAATAGAAATCATCATTAAAAGCAATTATGCATCCATGTTTGGTATGGAAATGAGAACCAAGTTGAACCAACATTCCTTCTACCTCAGTCGTTCATCTTCTAATGGGTGATGCTCCGGGTTTCTATGGTAAGTACGTTTGGAAGACAAATGTGCGTCGTCTCAGGGTAAATGGATGTGAACATGAGAAGGAAGCGGTACGTCCAGAAGGACATAGCACGTTACCTATTATACTGTAAAATAAACTCATGTCAGTCACATGTGGCGGGCTGTGACTGTCATGCACGGCTACAATAAGAAAACTAGACTTTTCAATTGAAAAGTACAATTAAGAAGGATACTGCGCTAGTACACAGAGTCAGAGTGAACAGAGCAGTAGTAAAGAGAGCATCTTCATTCAGCCCCTCATCAACCTAACCTCGTGACTCAGAACCAGAAGCAGAACCGAAGAGAGCCACGTCTTTCTCAACTACAGTGCATACTCACAGGGGAGAAAAGAGCAAAACGAAGAGATGAAATGAAGGAGGAAAAACATTCCCAATCTTATTCTTGAGCAGGCTCTCAGCATTGAAAAAATTAAGCCGACCCCGGGACGAAAACCAAAAAGCCGAAAACTCTGCTTGTTTCTGGAACTCAGTACAGCTCAAGAGGAAGAGCTACAACCCACTGCACTATCATTCCTCACCATCACCAGTTACAACTACTGTGGGGAGCAATACACTGTAATTTAATGTACCGTAAACTCTCTTTTACTACGCGGGTCTCTATTACTACGCGGGTCTCCATTAGTACGCGGGGGTCCGAGAGCC
>JAQFZC010001533.1:0-29294 GCA_034695205.1 Dicyrtoma fusca | reverse complement strand
TGTTCGGAGCGTTGTTTGTTCAGGCGCCCGAACTGCACAATGAACAACGTTGTTATTGTGCGCAGGTCACACCAGTGGACGGACGGACGGGATGGTTAAGAAAGAAAGTTTGTGGAGGTTCTGCGCTTCCCGCGACAGTTCCAATAAATTCCTGTCAATAATACCCGCAGTACTAACAACTAAAAGACGGTCCTGCCCGGGTTTCCGCTTTTGGCTTTTCGGTTACCCGGCAAAGAAAGGGAAAGAAGAGGTTACTTACTTGTATTGTGTGTGTGTGTGCAGAGTAATGATGGGCCGAGAAAGAGACGGAAATGCTGATGAATGGGAGGCTGTGTGTGTACGGTTTGCTTCTATTAAACCTTCCCACGTCCCTTACTACGTCTGTCTGTCCTATTAGTGCCCAGTACTGCCCAGGATTCACATATAGGCACTTAGGGGCCTCGTACTTACTACGCCCCTCACCTAGTCAAAGAGCCCCTCATGGGGGCCTCCTTCATGTTACTTTATTTTTACTACTATTTCTTTTCAGTTTTGGATTAAGATAAGAAAATGGAAGAGTTCCACATATAGTCAAAACTTATGTTAACATTATTGTCAAATGATGTGAATCAAATTATCGAATCCATTTTGGGGTAGAAAGTAAAAGCAAAATGCAGCAAAATTTGTCCTGTAATTGCAAAATGCAATACAAAATTGTAATTATAATTACTGAAAGTAAATTGTGCTGAACCTCATACTTAAATAGGTAAGAACATTAGTAGGAGAAATTGTAATTCTGGAACTGGACACACATGTCAAAATATGCTTCATTGTGGCATTGTGGAGCGTAAAAAGACGGTATATAGGTACTAGGCAGGTAAGTTCTACATATTTATGTATAAAAACTTTATTAGACTTAAATACACGAATATATTGTAAATAAATAGTGCTTTTAATTACTAGTTAGACTCATCATATTACTTTGAGTAGAGCCCTTTGAGCCCCTTGCAGTTATACATATATGGCATGGATGATATAGTATGTATGTACATATATCATTAGAAATTTTTCACATAAGCTTAGGTTAACCTAAAAACAAAATTTTAAAAATATTTAGTTGAAGTTCCTGGTGTCCGTCTGAATAGCCTCTTTGGTATAAGGTGAATTCTTCTTGCATACTTACTAGGTAACGTTTTTTGAGGTACTTACAGTTTAAAGCCGTTTAAAAAAAGGGATTTTCAATGAAACGGTAATTTCAAAAAGTTCTAAACTAATTTTGTTTCTTCCCTTTCGAAAAAATAAAAACAGTTCCATTTGTAGAATGTACTGTACCTACTGCATATGTACATATTTTGAAACGTGATAACGTGTTGTTTACGTATCCATTCACGAAGTGAGAATTGCAATGTATTTGAGGCGTTCCATATATGTTAACGTTTCCAAAGACTGTCCTTTACGTTTTCAACAGAGGTGTAATGTATAATGGTTGATTATTACTGCTGTTACGTTTTAAAAAATGTAACGGGTTCAAACATTTAACCTAGCGACATGTTCAGAAGGTGCCAACGTCGAGTTTTTACTTGAGAATATGTCGAATATTTGTATACAAGGTTTTTACAACCCCAATCAAATTTTCAACAGCTATTATATTGATACTGGTCAATATGACTAAGAACACCACAATTATGCTTAATGAGAGCTTCAAATTATGCTTTTTGGGTTGCTGAATTATGCTGAATTATACTCTTTGGCAAAATAATTATTCTTTCAATTTTCGGTTAAAAATTGCTTATACT
The DNA here is from genome assembly GCA_034695205.1 of Dicyrtoma fusca. NCBI lineage: Eukaryota > Metazoa > Arthropoda > Collembola > Symphypleona > Dicyrtomidae > Dicyrtoma > Dicyrtoma fusca. Next base: position 27,519 of record JAQFZC010001533.1, on the reverse strand, counting down.
CTCAGTGAAATATCGACAATTACTACTTTTAAAGCAAAATTATTTTAGCAATATGCTGTTTTTGGCTTGGCATTGCCCTAGTGTATTTAGTACCTCCTGTTGAGGTAGGAGTGGCTACAAAATATGAAATATAAAAATGTATTTGACTCATGTACCTACCACTTATTTTTTCTAAAATGTGGGTATTTCAGGCCTCGTCTCTGAATATGCTCTTCAAACGTCATTATGCTCGATTATTGACGATTATGCTTTATAAAATTTCATTAAGCTGTTATGCTTTATGAGCTTTTTGAAGTTTTAATTTTTCTAATTATATTTCCATTCTACATACTGCCAAAAGCTTATAAACCCGGAAACCAGGGTAAAATTGATAGTTATACTTTTTGATGCTTTTTGCGCTTCGTGGTGTCCTTATATATGACAAAAGCTGTTGATAAGTACAATGTATAATACATTTCCATGCTTATGTAATTATATCGAAAGGCATTTTTTTCACCTAATGTAGTATACATTACCCTGATAATTGAGTAATTAAAGAGCTGGAGGAGCAACATGTAAAAACTGCAAGTGTGAACCATTACTGTACTTAAAAATCAATTTTTCCAAAGTTATTGAATTTGAATGCTCAGTCCAATTCCAGAGTTCAAAATTTTACGTCCTTTTCCTTGTAGAGTAAGAAGGGTAGGACCTCACCAATTCTGAAGAGAGAATTTTCTTCAAAATTGGTGAGTTCCTACCCTTCTTACTCTACTATTTAATATAACTCGCCTTGCGTTTCACTATTCGTATTACACGTCCTTTTCCTTAACTGTTAAAAACAACTTTTCTTCAATAAAACATTTACCTAAACTCGTAGGCGATAGGTGGGTGATTCTTTGGATCTTCTTCAAAGGCAAAATTCGTTGTCCTAAAATTACCTATTTATACATATGTACATACTTCAAAATATCCCGTTCAAACTAAAGACGAAATATTTTTAAAGTATCTCGGTAGATTTTTACATGGGATGGACGATGCGATGGAGAGGCATAGCAGAAATTTTAATTTAATCTCCAATCCAATGCAAGAAGCTGTAGATCCTGTATAATTTAGGAAGCTCGTTTTTACAAAACTCAAAGTAGGGTGAAGGCTTGCAATTGTGGTCGGCTGATAAATGTGGTCGCCCCCTTTTTCACCCAGTGTCAAAGGTCAATCGAAATCTGACATATACTCAATGTGAAGTTCGGTACCCGAAGCTTCGAAACCAGGTGTGTTCAATTTCGGTTGAATGTTGACACTGGGTAAAAAAGGGAGCGACCACATTTATCAGCCGACCACAATTGCAAGCCTTCACCCTACAACAAATCTGCCTGTTTTGGGCCTTGCCACTACACTGTTTTCCGTGGTCACACAAGACCTCTTTAGCCAAGTTCATTAGTGGGTAATTTTTTAACCTATTCGGAACTGAGGAACCATGGAAAGAATGCTTTACAAAAGTGTTTAATTCTATAACTTAGTTTTTTCAAAACGGTCAAAACTAGGAAATTAAACTTTTTCAAAACAGTCAAAACTAGTAAATAACACTTTTTCGAAACGTTCAGAAAACTAGAAATGACAGTTTTCAAAAACATGCAAAACTTAGTATATTACCTGTTCGAAAAGGTTAAAAAAGGGCACAAATTCTTGGCAAACCTGGTGGGGATTATATGCTTGCCACTGCACTGTGGTGGGCATTTATCCAGGACTCTCCAAACTTCGATGATTAAACTTTTGATATATTACGTGCCTTCGACTGGGATTGATCTTTGACACTGGAGGATAAAAATGGGGCAGCCAGATTTAGGGCACTACTGGCCACAACTAGGGGCGCACTGACCGTATACCCTTTCAAATATAGATGATCGCTCTATTTTGGGATACCTGCCGTAGTTTTTGCTCGTCCCCTCGTCTGTGTGGGATCCATGACGTAATATTTGGGGGGGCCCTTGATACGGTGTGATATGTAGTGATATGGGAAGATGCGGAGTGAGATGAGTATAATTTGGTTGGAAGTGAAAGAGGGATAAACTGGCTGGGAAGTGGAGATGTGGAGAGACGGAGAGAGATGAGGCAGAGTGGAGTGGGACGTATGCGCATCTGGGCAAGGGTGGTGGAATTTTGAGTGCAGTCGGGACTAAACATGGAGGCGAGCAGTATAAGTCCTCCGATTCCGCCTCCTCCACCGTCATCAATGTTCCAAGTAAAAAGGTCATTCTCGACCCCCTGTGACCCACGAGATGAGGACGACGGCTGTAACACGTATTTATCACAAAGACTGGCCAAAACACCCCCTCTTACCCCCAAAAAGAGTGGGAAAATGTTGGCCCTTAAGATCCAACTCTTGGATGACACTGTCACCATCATTCAAGCTCAGGTAAAGAGTACATTCCATTGATTTTTTTATACATTTTGTTCACTTCCTTCCTCCCGGACCCGGGCAGTCTAACTAGCCCTGTAAATAATATCTCGTTTATTTATACCTTCAACCTTTTACTCTTGTACGTTGTAAGTACGTGTTGGAAGGGGTTTCTTTTTTAACTGCCATTCATCATGTTTTTGGCCACTGATAAAGTTTTTACGATGTCGATGTCATCAGTGCTGGATATGGATCTTGGATTTTGGTTATATATGAGCATGTTCATTTTATTTATATGTCGAGTATTAATTTGTTTTCGTTATTTGCAGACAAAAGCCTTGGGCAAAGTTGTTTTCGACCAAGTATGTAAGCAACTTAATGTTCTTGAAGCGGACTACTTTGGGCTTGAATACCAGGTACGGAATGTGTGCTGATTAATAAAGGGGGCAGTTATCGATTAAATGGTTGACGATGGTGTTTGAGGAGTTGATAATAAATTAATTGTATTTTTATTGGGCTTGTGTTGGAATTGCAGGATTCTTATGGGACAAAATATTGGTTAGACTTAGAAAAGAGATTATCCCGTCAAGTGGGTCTTTCACTGGGGGATCCTGTATTGAGATTTGGTGTCAAATTTTACACACCGGACCCTTCACAACTGGAAGAAGAATTTACCCGGTATCTTTTTTCATTGCAAATTAAAAGAGATTTAGCTACTGGTGTTCTACAATGTAATGACAACACTGCGGCTCTGATGGCATCCTTTATTGTCCAAGGTAAGGGTGTGGGATAGTCGGCTTTCAAGTAGAAAGTGTGTCTTGTCCAAGTTTCAAAATTGTTGAAGGAATTTTAGTCATTCAGCTATAAAGTGTTTCTGTGTGGTGTTGTTCCGTATCGTAGCTGAGTGTGGTGATTTCAATGATGAAGACTATCCTGATGCATCCTATTTATCAACGTTTAAATTTGTGCCACATCAAGATTTAGAAATGGAAAAACGAATTCGTGAAAATCATCGGAAGCACTGCGGACAGAATCCTGCGGAGGCTGATCTACATTTATTAGAAACTGCTCGAAGAACTGAATTGTATGGCATCAAAATGCATCCTGCTAAGGTATGTTTTAAGTTATGAAAATTTCTATTTATTATCAATAATTTCATATTAGCAGCTCCAAAAAATTAAAACTTGTAAATAGTTTGAATGCTTCTATTTGGATTGGAAATGGCACTGCTCGCATTATGTTGATTGCATTGTTTTTTGTAGGATGAAGAAGGTGTGCCATTAAACCTTTCTGTGTGTCATTTGGGTATAATTGTTTTTCAAAATTTTACTAAAATTAATACATTCTCATGGGCCAAGATTCGAAAGTTGAGCTTCAAACGCAAGAGGTTCATTCTCAAACTTCACCCTGAAGGCTACGTAAGTTTCTATTTAGCAATATTCTGCAATTCAAGTTTTAAAATTTCTTGGTTTTCTAGCGTTATATTTTTAAATTTGATTTAACCATTCGATAATTTAATCATGCTACCCTTTTATTGTCTCGTGGTTTGGTGATCTATATTTTGAATTTTTGTGCTTTTCTTTTGTCTGGTATTGTCATGTCTGTCTCTGTTGCGTAGAATGCGGAGGTGATTTTTCTAAGATAAAAATCTACATTTTACATTATGCGTTGCTATTCATGGTAACATGGTTAGCGCTTATTTTTTTATATTCGTTTCTGATTTCTAATATTTCCCCGTGTTGTTCTCTGTGTCCATTTATTAGGGTTACTACAAAGAAACTGTAGAGTTTTTATTTGAAACGAGGAATGAATGCAAATCCTTTTGGAAGCGATGTGTGGAGCATCATGCATTTTTCCGATGTGAGAAAGCACCGAATTTATCCGGTTCCGAAACAGGTCGGTCAAAAGGTCTTTTAACTTCTCGTGGATCAAGTTTTCGATATTCAGGTCGAACTCAAAAACAGATGGTTGCGTTCGTTCGTGAGAACTTTGTTAAACGTGGTGCTCCTGCTCTGGGTAGTGGTGGGTCCTCAACATTTCAAAGGTAAAAAAACAAGACTGCATTTGCAGATTGTAGCCTCATTTAAATTACAACATCTTTGAAATATTAGTAGAGCACATACCGTAATTATATTATAATACTAAGGTAAGTTTATATTCGAAGGGCGTGTTTTCCACCTTTGGGCATTTGCTTCTCACTGAAGTCTATACCACATCACATCGGCAATTTATAAGGTATACTCGTTTTTTTCTGGATTCCTAGATCTGCCTCATTTAGAAGTACTCACAACGTAATGTCGTCTGCAAGTGTATCAGCTGGCGGCGGCGGAGGTCATCATTCAGGTGTTTCCACTTCATGCTCGTCACCTGCCATGATGTCAGCCGCCTCTGCAGTTCTTCCGATGGATGATCAAGTCATGGACAAAATATATCCAAACATGGTAGTCAACATTTCATTTTGGCATTTTATATTCTTTTTAACTGTTGTACAATTGTACTTTTAGTATTTGTGCATCTCATTTCACTGTTTGAAGTACTGTTATTTTTCTCTCTTGCCACTCTGTATTGTCTGCATTCTTTTCAATTATTTAGCCGGAACTTGAGTACTCTTACCACTGCTCCTAGTTATTTATTCTCACCTTGGGACTTTCCCACCGAGCTCCTCATCTTTCATCATTCCATCTCATTCTGGTCTCATTTCCTCTCCTTTCATATTCCCTCGTCGTTGTCCTTATTAGCTACGGACTTGCTTTTCTCTCTCTCTCTCTCTCTCTCTCGCTTTCTCGTCCTCGACGTACCTATCATTCCGGTTTACGGGTACGGGGTTTCGGCAGTTAGGTAGTAGCTCATATGAGCAGAAACTGCTGTGGCTGAGGTAAGGTATATGTTTTAGGATTGCTATTCTCATTTTCCTTTATTTTTTTAGTATGCGCTCTAGTTCCGCCTAAAGTTTATTTTGTGTTCTGTTCTCTTATTATTGCTTCCTACTTACTACAACTATGCAGTCCTCTACCCTTTGCGTTTTACTTTTACTTAGGTGCCATGTGTAAGAGAGAGAGAGAAAGTAAGCAGAGCGAAAAAAATCGATAGAATTCCAAATGGAGTTGATTAAAAAGTCATAAAGTATTCAGATTCAGTCTCACAAGCTATTTTATATGAACCAACAGGACTATCCAGACTCACCCGTTGAGATTCGGTCACAGGACTCTCAACAAGATACACTTTCTCCTGGAACCTCCGTCACGTCATCGCCACAGAGGTATGTGCCTGCAATAATTCCACAGCATCAACATCCACACCCACACGCACATCAAATTCCACAAGGAGCCCTGGACCAGTTGGTCTCACCACCATTAGCTGGCCAACACGGTCAGCAGCCTGTCGCAGTTCCAGTCTACCATCCGCAGTACCCACCACAAGGTGAGTCCAATCTAAAGCCCTTGTCTTTGTCCATGCTACCACCACCTCCCTCTTCATCTGCCACCACCTGTCCATATCACCATGAACATGTCGAAATGGATGATGATGATGAGCAGGACAGGGAGAATAAATTATCCGACAATGACATGGTAGATGATCACTCTCAGTCCATGGGCTCAGGGTCTGACATTAAGTTATTTGGTTCATTCGGTCAGCATGAGTTTCCCGTCACCACAGTTAAGAATGTGGAGCGGAAACTAAAGATTTTAGAAGGCTTCCCCACTGAGTCACAGGTTCTCCACCCGTTTCAGTTCGCACAGCATCCACAACCCCCCAAGGAAATCATACGTAAGACAAGGAAACAAAGGTCAAAGAGTTTAACGGTTCGCTCCGAGATAGTCTCAGAGGACGATGATGAGATTAATTATTTTACGCTGCCTCGAAGGAAGGAGAAGTTGCCGAGGAAGAAGGTAACGGATGATGAGTTTCATAGGGCAGGAGATGAGACGACGAGTCAGGGCAGCTATGATTTACTGGTTAGCACCGAGAAAATGGATGAGACATTGTCCCAAGGGGGACTCATTAGCACTAGTGTAAGTGGTACGAGCAGTTTAGGGGGAAGTCGACGACGTCTAATTCATCAGAAAGAGTCTTTCTATGAGGATGTGGAGACGCCACCAATCACTCCTGTAGCACTCGTCCCACCTGCGTCACCCTCTAACCACGTGCTCGTCGTTGCCTCACCATCACCTCAACCTCCGTCACCTCAGCCCCCTGTGGCCCATGTACAATTCCAGTTCCAACCAGCCTCCCAACCGACACCGCAACCCCAGCCGACCTCTAAAAAGCCCGAGGAAAAAGTGAGGCGAGTTCTGAATCTCAAGTCGGAGGAACAGTTGGTGGAAGAAGCGGGGATTTGGTTGGAGACGGGCGCAGCTATAAATCCCAGCGGGAGCTTCAAGAGGAAAATGAAGAGAAAGCAGGAAATGATGGAGAAGCTTGAGAATGAAATTATACCTTTTTCATCCTTTCATACTGTGAGTCGTAGTAGTAGTCTTGGACCCCAGAGCAAATCCAAATCCGGTCAGACTAAACATAAGGATAGGGAAAGTAGTAATGTTCAAATAGTCAATCCAGTCGCAACGACAGCTGATAGCAAAACCCCGGTAAGTCAGACACAGTCTCTCACGACCAGTAGGTCCCGCGGACGGGAGCGCTCTTCTTCTTACTCCAACTCTTCTGGTTCCGCACCAGTGGAGAGTCAAAGGAAAAGCGGTCCAACTAAAAGGTTGCCCCAAAATCCCAATCCCATTGAAGTGGACGTGTCCATAATCAAACCTCACATGATGTCCATCCAAGAGCCCGGCACCGCCCCCGCCCCCACCCCCAGAAAACCACCCATAGTCACTCCTAGGAAGTCCCTTGAAATGACACGATCCATTTCTCGTGAGAGTGCGGACTTGCCCCCTTTACCACCCTTACCAGTCACTCCAGATATTATTCAGCTTCAAAAACCCCGAAAGACCCGAGATCGGGACATTGAGAATAAGAATGTGAACGTGAATATTAATGAGACTGAGCCGGACAAGCAGAGCAGACAGAGCATTGCGAAGATAGCGGACAAAGAGACGATGAATAAAGAAAGATCCATTGTAAATGGGAATGAAGGTGCTACTCAGAATCAGAATTTGAATCAGCTGCAGCAGGGACAGACGTCAGTAGTGAACGGGAGAGTATCGCCATTAAATCAGAATCAGAGCATCAGTAATCAAAAGTACCAGTACACCCAAGTCGCAGCTAATGAACTCAACCCCATGTCAAAGTCCTTTGAATTGGAACCCCTCATTGAGGACTCGTATGAAGTAGAACACGAGAACGACGTTGAGATTGAAGAGCCGGAGCCTCCCGAAGTGACACCGGCCGAATCCGCACCTTCGGAACCTCAGGAAATACAGCCAGAAGAACAGCAGCAGTCGGAGCAACCCTCGCAACAACCCCCCGTGAAAGCTGCGAGAAAGAATCTTGTGCGGAAAACAAAATCGGAGGGAGCTTTTGACACGATGTCCAAGCCAAGTGGATCCGTTCTTAAGCGCTCCTCCACGGAAAAAAAGCCGGCCAAGTCCACTTCCTGTAGTTTTGCTCTCCCGTGTGATGACGGGGGAAGTGATGCGGGGAGCACGTGGGAAGAGAGTAAGAAAGATAAACCCAGAAGTGGACATAAGGCCTCCATTCATTTTGAAGAGGTAGACGTCCCGTATCTCCTAAGACGAAGGATTGACTTAGAGTCCACTTCCTCCACACCCGGAAGTGCTCTCAACCTGCACTATCACCACCAACATCAGCATGAGTCCCTGTCCAAATCCAAGTCCTATGGCGGCACTGCCACGGACAGCTCCTCTGCCTCCAATCAGCACTTAAATCTCAAGCGGCTCGTCTTCTGCTCCATGACGGACTTGCCACCCGTGACCAATTTTAGCTGGAGAGATGACACGTTGGACGGTCCACCTGTCTGGGAGGACAGCGACCCCTTCTCCTTTGCTATTCGTAGGCAACGGGGACAGCAGCCCACCACCAAGCCACTGGAGAAAGAAAACGACAAACTCGTTGAAACCGTAGTGGAACCGGAAGTCTCAACCACCGTCAAAGTTGAACCTGAAGTTCACTTGGAGGAAGAAATTAGAAACGTGGAAGTTGAGAATGCGGCAGCAGATCTTGTGGAAGACATCATGAAAAGCATGAATGTGGAATTTGTGAAAGATCTGAGGGAAGTGACACCGGTGCGAGAAGACAAAGAAGATACTATACTCGGCAGCACCGGTAATTTGTGCGACACGATTGTGGAGGAGGCTGAAGAGGAAATTAAGGAGGAAGTGGGGACGCCGGAGACAATACCAATGGATGACTTGGATGCTCAAGAAGAGAATGACATCATGTCTGAAATCCCAGAAGAGGAGGAGGAAGAGGAAGAAATTGAAGAGGACGTGTTGGCAAATGAAGCGCCCGAGGAGGACTTTGAAGAGCCCCCATTGCCCATTGCTCCAGATCCAACGCCGTCAGAGATCGAGGCTGCCGCTGCGGAAGTGACGGGTGCGGAGGCGGATGAGATTTCTAGTGAAGACGAGCATGCCTATGAAGTTGAGGAGGATGAGGAGGAGGAAGAAAATGACAAGGACAATTTTATCGACGACCGTGATAACGACAAGGAGAACTTGAGCTGTGTTTATGAGGCTGACGAGGAAGTTATGGAAGAAGAAATCGTTCAAGAAATCCCAGAAGATGTTCAAGATACTCAACCTGAATTGCTCGAAACACCTCAAGAAATCCCAGAAGATGTCCAAGATACTCAAGAACCTGATTTACTCGAAACACCGACGGAAAGAACTTTGCCCCCTATGGATTTTATCGATGAGCCGGAGTCCACTCCGGACTCAGTACCAGACCCAGAGCCTGTAGCAGAGCCAGTACCAGAACCTGAACCCATAGCCACTACCTCTTCGACGCCACCGAGAAGTCCTAAAAGTCCAGGCATCGGAGAGAAACCACCAGTGCCAGAGAAGCCCTTGGACATTCTCTACCGGAAATTTAGGAAAGACTCCACCACCAGCTTGGATGACTTCCCCCTCCCACCCATCCCAGACTCGGATCAGGAAAAGGAATACAACTGCGAAACCCCGCGCTACCCCCCTCCCCCCGATATCCTCCAGTTCAACTACCCCTCGAGACGAGGCTCTTATAATCGGCGGAGGTCCAGTGCGGACATGGAGACGGGCTCCATCACGGACTCCCTCACTACAGTCATGGAGAACGTGACCTTGGACATGGTGACTAGTCGGAGGCTACATCTGAGTCGGACTTTCTCAGTGAGTCAAGAGGAGGAGAATGAGAGCAATAGTAAACCTCCAGTGGTTCCCCCCAGAAGGAGTTCCATCACTGACGAGGCTAACATTCCCCCACCTATTCAAGAAGAAGAAACTGAGGTCCTTGACAACGACTTGCCCACCCCCGTCAATTCCCTCCCACCCCCACCAGCTCCCCTCACCGCCCCTCTCACCGCCGGTCCCTCTTGCTCCTCAGCCCTCATTGCCAGCGTAGCTTCCGCCGTCTCTACCAGCATAGATAGCTTGAGCAAACAGTCCAGTACAGACTCCCTGCCGGACCCCCCCGACCCCCTCTACGACTTTGTCGAGTCTCGGAATTCGGACACGGTGAGTGAGCATAGTGAGAGTCCGGAAGCCCCTTTATTTCTAAACTTGGGGGCTGGAACCATTGGATTCCCACGGACGCTCAGTCGAATCTCTGAGCGAACTCACTCATCCGAGGAGACGGACTCCACGAGTCAGTTCATTGAGAAGATTGAGTCGGGCTTGAGGAAGAAATTAGAAGAGGCAACCAGCTTGAGTCCCATCGATGATCTAGGCTTCCCTTGCTTCCGCCATTTAAATCACACGCATGACACGAGTGATGACCTGTCTGGCTCCGTCAATGCCCCACTAGTGACGTTGACGAGTGAGTTGGCGGATAGCTCCGCTACTCTGAATGACCTGGAGGAGATAAATAACGAAGAGGTGGAGGACTTTGTACATGATGAGGTGGTGGAGAGTATAGAGAGTGTAAATTTACCCGTGGAGCTCCACTCCGAAATTACCGTCTTGATCAAGGGAGGATCGGGTGAGGGGGGAGAGGAGCCGGAAGGGGGTGACGAGGATGAGGACACATTTGGGGCTCAGAGGAGTATCAATCCACGGGATGTGGAAGCAGATGAGACCACCACGACGAGTCAGAGGCATCGAGTTGAGGTCAGCCTCACGGTCAAGGATGGCAGAATCCTTTTTGAGGAACAATAAATAATTAATCGATACAATGTGTACATTGATAGGTAGACGGGAATGATAACTAGTTTGATTTTCATAGCGTTAGTTCGTTACAGTACATATTTGTTCTTATAAGTATTTAACAACATATTGCGTACAGTTAGGCTCACGGTTTGAACATCCTGACTTGGAGATACAAAGAGTAAAAAAGCAGTTGGGTACATTGCATCGGTAGCTACCTATAAAGGACCCTACAAAACTAAACATTTTAAAGCTACAGCATTAACATATGGTCGTTAAAGTGTAAAAACAGCCCATGTTCATTTTTCAAAATCTTGCAAAATACTGGAATTACCTACCCACTGTATATAGGTAATACTTATTTGTCTATCTTCTGACAAATGAATGAATTCAGTTGTTAAATACAGAGGAAAGAATGCTTGAAATAGCTTTTGGAGATCCTAATGGGAGGTTTAATGTCTGTGTTCTGTGTTCTGTGTCTGTGCACTTTGTGAGAGAGAAAAAAAAACCGGAAACGAGTACAATACACACACGTTTAGTTCCACTTTTTTCTCGACACTGCACTGGCATCTTGCCAAGTTTTGACCTTGTGAAAATTGTAAGCTGTTTTTAAACTTCAACGATGATATATATGTAATGTATATTGAAGGGTTTGGTTTCTCCATTGTTTCATGGATGATTGAGAGCTGTGCAATAATTACGAATGCCACCCTAGTAGCTTAATGGGTAGTACATAGTAGGGGCTAAAGATTTATCGAAATAGAGTTAAGTTTTACATTAGTGAATGATATATGAATCTGGACACAACCTTTGACCTTTGGCTTTCACCTTGTAAGTAACTATACACACGCGTCTCACATTACATTTTATAATTGACTATATATTTTTCCTCAAATAATTCAAAATTGAACTTCTAGAATTTTACAATTTGTGCGGACGTGAACGTGAATGTGTTGATGTACAGTAGGGCTAGAGATATAGTCAAAGAAAGTATATATAGGTAGATCATTAGGTACATGTGTAAGTCCCTGATGCCCTAATGTCTGACTTTTTACCTTGAAAATTTAATTTAATTTGAGCTACTAATATTAAGTCATAAGTAGATAACTTAGGAGTCAAATATGTAGGTGAATAGAAATGATAAGTACTGAAAGCAAGGGAAGGGAAGGATAGGGATTTCGCGGAATATAATCTAGTGTAGTTTTAAAGCAGTTATAGATAATGATATACCTAATTAACTTAACTAATTAATCAAGAAAGAGACAGATGTGTCGTTACAATTGACAGTGACTCATGACCTTTACCGTCGACCTACCACTCCTTTAATTATAATTCTACTAATGATAGGTGAACCTAACACAAACCTGCAATCTATAGTACTAATAATTTCTGGTATATTTTACCGGCTATTCTACTTGGTATTGAGATTTTTCATAACATTCCGTAATCCTCCTATAGATCCTTGTAGATTCTTACGATTGTAGTTGTAAAATGTAATCTAAAATTAATACCAATAATTAATATAAAATAATATTAATATTACAAAACAGTTTACTATGTGACTTCCTGGCAATACCGAAATGGCTTACTACCCCAACATCATCATCATCAGCAGCAGCCACATTAAAAATGACAGACACATAAGAAATTGTAGATTTTATTTCGTATCGTACTATATAATATAATAGAGAAATTTTATCACGACTTAACTACGAATTCATACTCATATGGGGGGTGATTTTCAACAGAGATGTTTAAGTAGTTTTTACACATTATTGAAAATCATTTTCAAAAAAGAAATCGATAATCGTAATGTAAACTATATAAAGAAAAAAACACGTTTTTTTAAAAGCTCTTTTTACGATTATATAAAATTGCAAAGCTATATTTATATTATATTTCTTGGATTTCTTCCCCTTTGACTGTAACTATTACTGTACTGTTACTTGAACTTATTCTATCTGACTGTTATACATTTAAATGAATTCGGCTCTTTTTTGGAATCTTTCCAAAAGATTTAAGAAATTTGAATAGGGAAGAACTAGAAGGGATTTTTGCTTTTTTCAAAACTATGAATGTAAAACGTAATGATTACATGTTTTGTTAGTTGTTAGTTTGGTTGGTTTGGGTGGATTTTCGTGTGTTTATTTTGGTAAGACGAATAATTTAAAATTATTTTTCAACTTGTAAATATTTTAATATGGATATATATAATATATATTTAAATATCTCTTTTTTTTTAAACTGGAAAGGAAGAAAACAAAATGAAAATATTGAAATTGAATATTATCACACAAGCACATTTCTTTAGTTTTCTTCTTGTAGTTGTTCTTCAGTTGACATTCTGATTCTGGTTCATTTCACATTTCATTAGCTTTTGGATTTCTATAAGAGTGCAGTGCAATGCAATGAATGCAGAGCAGAATATAATCTGATATAATCTGATCTATATTGGAATTTATGATTATGATAGGTGCTATGTTCATTCTATCTTTATTCATTCATTCATTGTTCAATACTGAATGCCAATGAAACATAATTTAAAATATTATAATTATTATTATTATATTTTTATATAATTTTTGAATCTTTTCCTTGGTTTTTTCAGTCGACAGTTATCTATAGACATATATATTTATTATTCAAATTTTTTATTTCTTTTTCTATGGATTATTGGTCTTACTTACAAACCACCGCCCACCCCTACCTCCATATCATTTTCAAGCTTTTGAAGTCAAAGTTAAATTTTATTTGAAATGTTTTGAGATTTTTTTGTATATATAATTATACTCTACTACTTCTTCTTTAGTCTTTCACTTTTCTATAAAAAAAAATATGTATATACCTATACATACAAGATTTACAATGGCTTGGCTTAAAAGTTGCTTGCCTGGTGAATATCATCCCCTTGTGATTTTGTCAAATTTAAAAAAAAAAATTTTTCCAAACAAAAATCAACATATGTATCAATTTCTGTTTGTTTTTACTGTGGGTGTTGCGGTGGTGTGTAACGTTTGAAGATGTTATTTAAAGATTTTCTGTATCGTTCTTTTCCATTATTATGGTTCTGTGATTCTACAATTTATTGAAGCGTCGTTGACGGTGCACAGAGGGAAAACCTTGTGTGAACAAAATTATACTCCTATTTCCTATTTCCAATTTCCTCCCTTTCAAATTGTTACTTAATTTACACTTAAATTAGTATTACTTAATTCACAATTAGTATCCATGGTTACTCACAAAACCCAGAGGAAAATGGAAAATGTTCCGTGAGGCTAATTCCACATTCTTTTAGACTCTTTTTGTGTTTTATTTTAAATGTGATTTTTAATTGTAAGTACTTACTACTTAAATCTGATCTGATGTGAATTGTCTGAATCTCAAATGCGCTTAAAAGCTGGAAGGCGTTGCTGTGGACGAAGACTGTAAGATTTGAAAATTTAAATAAGTATTATAATAACATATATATATATATTGTCATCTCCACCTTCACTAGTGTTCTCTCATTATAGAAATGATCCAGTATTCTCACACAAACAAAAACAGAGGCAATATACCAAAAAGTCACAGTTATTCTATATATATAAAAAAAGAAGGATTGTGACTGCAACGTGTGTTGTGTTATAGGATCTCATTCCTAACGTCTCTCAATGAAATATATATAAATATAAGTTCAGGATTTTGTACAATTTTTTGATTGTGTGTAGATTTAAGTTTATAGGTGCTGTTAAATACTGGATGCAAACTGCAACAGATATATATATATATATAACTTGTATTCAGACTAGCCGTTAACGTTAACTATTTACGAATACGATCTAGTAGAAAGGATGATCCAAGGAATGAGTTGACACGATAACAAGTGATAAACTCCTCGGAAAAACATATATATATTACCTACCTAAGTTACCTAATTGCCAAAGATAGAGAGATCTCATATTTTACAGTGATAATTATCATCCAAAATGTAATTAATAATTATTTGTAAGGGCTTCGTATTACATTTGTTCTCTCGAAATATAAAGAGCTACATAATTACATAAATCAATTCTAGTTGGGATTTTTTCGATAGTACACGTATATAATTATGTATACCGTGATGAGAAGAAGAAATGTTAGATAAGTTTGAAACTATACTTGAGAAAAGAAGATATGGCAGGAGGATATCAATGATGAAACAAAAAAAAATAAAATGGTAACTACTTACTAGTATACCTTCCCAGATTTAAAATTATTATACAACGTCTTACATAACTGTACCGATATATACCGATACCGAACACATGAGTCAAATGTCATAACGTAACAAGTAATACATATATAAATTATCTTGCCATTTTGTGTTCTACATTGAAAAGTTGAGAGATTTTTAAAAGCCCGTGTTGATTTTCTGACCTGGAGACAGTGATCATTGTACCGCCTATAGTTTCACAACCCAACTCAAAACAATTTAAAACTTCTTACATTCCTTTTTATGACATTGTCGCTATTGTGTATGAGCTAGAAAAGTTAAAAGAGTTAATTATTGTAATTGTTAGGTGACATATTTAAAGATTTTTTTTTGTACAGAGAGGATTAATTTTTTTTATATGTACTTTATACTTTGACGTTGAGTAATTTAAAGATAGTTTCTAGTCCAGGTCAGAAAATGGGGAAAGTTTTTGAAGAGTTGAGAGTTACAAGTAATTATATACACACATAGTAGGTAAACTACAGTATAGACTAGATGTAGGGTTTAGTGATTTAAAATAGGGGTTTATATAGGTAGGAAGGAAGGAAGGTGGAAGGGAAGAAATTATATATAGGTAAATATATATATATATAATCTCAGACAATTAAGACGCTCAATCATCGTTGTCGTTGCTTTTATTGACGATTCAATACATTAAAATATACAATTTAAATAACTTGAAATACTATACAGACATGGTAAACGTAAACGTAACTATTAACTGTTATATTAGTACGACTAGGATATATACCTATAATAGGCTAGTATTACTACTACTAATTAATTGTACCTATCGGTAATATGGCATTTCAAAATATGACACACAATTATGCAATTACTGAGTCACTCACACTTGACACACACAAGGATTATCATAAATACATGGACTATACCGACAGTCGACAGACGCGTTGTATTGAACTTAAAAACTGAATAAAAAAAAAGAAGAAGAAGAGAGTATTAGGGTCATGGAATGAAGAGTATTCATAGAAATATGAAGGAATCATATTATACATAGTAGACATTTTAAATTTTAAATATGAGATTCTGTTAAATGAGATTCAAATGATTGAGTTATTTCTTGATCACGTCTCGAGTTGACGATATAAAATATAATTATGCTAATAGAGTGAGACTTGTATCGTAGTCATTTATTGTAATGAGTCATGGAACTATGCATTACCGATTACAGTAGATACTACGAATACTCCTGATTAATTAGCCTATATTTAATTATATTACAGTTACATTTACATTTACATGCAATACTACAATGACACACCTACATAGACTACTGAATATTATAGTACGTAGGTACAATGTTATGAGTACTGACTACGGTTTTAAATTATGATATATATTGTATATAATTATTATTATTAGTTTATTATATATCTACAATTCTTTTGTGCCAATAATAACCACACCAGAACAAAAGTTAAAAATGTACAGCACATGGGAAAGTGAAAAAAAAAATATCCTATGAGTGAGAACACGAATGAACGAAAAACTTTTGAATAAAATAATATAAAATAATCATTTTATTATCTACTCTACAATCTACTACACCTCCTTTCTTCTACTTTCTTTTTCTATCTTCCTTTTTCTACTAGGTATGTCTACTAATCAACTAACTAATTAACAATAATAATTATTATTATAATGCTTTGACATTTCGAGGCAAATTTTTGTTTTTGTATCCTTTCAACTTGCATATAACTGGGATTCTCTGGTGAGTTTAGAATAATTAAAGGAATTCACTGTGTAAACGTGCAGTTTGTAGTTTCTTAAAGAATGTTTTTTTTTTGTTTTTAATTTCGTGGTATGTAGGACTGTTTATGGCTTTTTCTTGGTGGCTGTATTTTATTTTGGTAGTTGAAATGGAAGGGTAATGAACGTGTCTGGATCTACGTACGTTTTTAAATAAATGGAACAATTTTACTTTACGGTACGAGTGTAGCAAGATAGCTGTTGTTGCACTTGTTGGAAAATGTAGATAAGTGGAATGTTTTGTATGTTTGCGACGGCTCGACGACATGATCTGTATTATACTTATTTTAAGTTCCTTGTGTTATGCTCTTTTTAATTTGTCGTTATTTTTGTGGTATTTTAATTAGTGTCAGAACTGCAGTACTTGGTATGTAGTTCAGTTGGTAATTTATGTAGGTGTTATGATTATGTTGTTAAGTTTTGTTTAATTCGTTTCCTATGTTTATGATTTCAATTTATAATGTTTTCGTTTTGTTTGATTTTTGGTATAATTTTCAGATCCGGATTGGTTACATTATATGTGTAAGGAGATCTTGGGAACGCACCGAACTTTTACAGGGGATTTGAAACTGTTGGGTAAATCCGTGGGAGGCTTATTGACGGGGAATAATGGATTATTACATAGTCTGGAGGCATTGGTGGAAATCAAGAAGGAGCATTGGGAGGCTGGATCTCATGGAGTGCAAGTAATAACACATCTTGTAAAGCATTTTGAGAATTTCCGTACAAAGTACGAAGACTATCTACGAATACTTGAGTCAACTTTTGAAGAATTTATTGAAGCAGAAGATTTCTCCTACTACCTTCCTCTCACGGGTCTCGCTTTGAAACCTCTCTACCGCATCCTGTACTACTGGCATGATGCTTTACCTGGTATGTGTTCATCATTACTCTTTTCTCCATATGGTGATTTTATTTATATGTCTACTGAATCTTTGAGAGTTGAGCAACTTGCAAAATATCCTATCTTTTTTGGTCTCCGGTCAACATTTTTCTGTGTTCAAAGCCTTTTGAAACAAAGAGCTGGCGGATGCTGAACTTAAATTTTTGCTTCTATCAGTAATGCTGGGTCTGCTGCACAAGTTGAAGACGCGTAGAAAAATTGAATAGGAAGTTTTGCATTTGTTCTAAAAAGGGGATAGCCTGAATTGCATGCTCGACGACGAACGACGCTGTATCTATTGCTATTAACATTATTACAACAAGTTGGAAGTTGGATGTGAAGTCACGTCGAAATAATTGATCAAGTCTATATATGTAGCGGTTGTGAAATGAAATACCTGGGTTACTATGTTGTATAGAATCTCAAAGTAAATTCTATATTTCTCTGCCAACTGGTAGTCCGTACTGTTTGTACTCTGTGTTTCTTTCTCCTGTGAAGTATTTTTCATGGTGAATTTGGAAATGAACATGAGATTGACTTTGTACTTACAAGCTGTTTGTCTTTGTGTGGTTTATGCAGTTTTTAGAACGTACGAGACGGATACGATACGACAGCACTGTGGGAAATTAGAATATATTTTGAGTCCATTGGTAAGCCTTGCGAATAGTCTACAGAGTGATTTAGAATCTCGTGCTAAAATTGGAGAACTTTTAAGAGAGATGCCAGGATTTCCTAGCAACCCCGGCAGATTTCTTAGGCAAGGGATTCTCATGAAAATGAGCCGGAGGAGAGGGCTACAAAATCGAATATTCTTTTTAGTAAGCTCAAGTCTCATTTATTTTATGGTTTATATATAAAGACTTAGTAGACCATTACCAGTTAGTTCCATTTGGAGTTTTCCATTTAGTTCTACTGGAGGTTGGTTGACGGATGATTACTTTTTCCATGTTGGTCATTTGTAATGGATTCCCTTGTTTAAATGGATTACAGTTCAATGATTGCATAACTTATGGAACAAGAGTTTCCTCCGCGGCTGGATTTCGACTTCATGGAATCGTGCCTTTGCATGAGGCTCAGATGCAACAAAATTTTGAGTTTGAGAATCAGTTGGGATCTTCCATACCAAATGCATTTAGTTTAATTACACCACAAGATAAAGTGTTAGTTCTGGCTGGATTAAATGAGAAGGACAAGCAATTATGGATGACAGCTTTGTGTGAGGCGATCGAGAGTGCCAAGCCGAATCAGAATTTCCTCAAATCCATTGGTTGCTCATCCGAAGAATTGTTATCTGGCTCACAGGATGCGATGGGAATGGGCAATGTACTAACGTCCACGGAAAATAATAATAATACGATCAATAATTCCATCCGCAACAATAATCAAGTGGGCCATCGTTCCAATGCTACTACTCATGTGTGTTGGCATCGAAATGTTTCCATTTCACACGAGGAGCTTTGCAGGGGAATTCAATGCACTGTTAGTGGCTTCCTTTTAAGAAAGTTCAAGAACTCTCCGGGTTGGCAAAGGCTGTGGGTTGTCTTTACCAATATTTGCCTATTTTTCTATAAGTCTTTTGAGGTATTTGATACGTGATCGTTTGAAGTTCAATTCTAACATACAATTATGTACTTGTATACTGGCTGTAATTTATTTTAAGTGATGGAATTTACAAAAATAATGGAGTAATTATTGTTTTGTAGGATCCAACCCCCTTAGCGTCTCTACCTCTTCTGGGATACAGAGTCGAAACTCCAGTGGAAGCTGATGCAATAACGAAGGATCATGTATTCAAACTTGTGTTCAAAAATCATGTTTATTTCTTCCGAGCCGAATCGAATTTCACGTTTAAAAGGTAAATTATCCAGGTTCAGTTTATGTCTTCGTTTTTTTGTTTATTCAATGAACATTTCAATATTTTTCTTTAAATTATTCCATTCATTTTTTGATTTTCTTTTCCTAGGTGGATGCGCGCATTAAATCAAGCCACTCAGCTGTATAGCCAAAAATGAAACAAATTGAGATGAAACTTTTAATTTTTCCAATGATGTTTTGCTCCTTTACATTTTACATCGACATTGCATTATAATTCGTGTACAAAACTACAGAAGATCCGAAAACCTGGTTTATGACTGACAAACAAGATAGAAACTATAAGTATTACTCTTATTCCCGTCTATTGCCATACATATTAGTTGTAGAGTTGAAGTAGAGATTGTAAGTATAACTTGTGCAGCATTTAATTACGGACTATTATTTTAAAATTATATTAAGTTGTAATGAATTTTCATTATTTAAGTCATTTTTTGAATTTTTGAGTAGAATAGAAAAAATACGTTATTATAATTATTACGGAAGCGATTTGTTGGCCAAGTCAGTTGTAAAAGTTCTTGAACACTATATTATCATGACTTGTAAGAAAGGGAAAAGTTTTCTTTAAGATTGATCTGTGTATTTCCTTGCTCAGCTAAAAGTTTTAGAATTACAGTTCTAGCAATACACACCTACGTACATTGTTAGTGTTTACAATACTTCATGTATATTTACTACATTATGCCAGTGTATAAGTAAAGTTCAATCAACTGTATACATAGCTTGATTTCAAACAAAGTATTGGTTGACCACTCTTCTCTTACCGTGTAATCTGTTTTAAACAATAAATGACACTTTGTATTTAGACAGATTATATATTCAATTTTATTACGTTGCTTTGTCTTGATTTGGTGATCCCAAAGTGTATGCATACTTTACTTCGTTGCATAGTAATTAATCTGCATAATCACAGTCAAAACATTCGGTAACCAAAGTGTAATTTTAAGAAAATTTATTCTCCTGCTATTACCCATCTTGTTAGCTATCTTAGCTCCATATTGTCATCTCTGGCTCATATACTAAGTGCCTCCCTGGTTGTGTCTGTCAAAGTCAGGATGAGAACCATCAGGAGCTTTTAGAGCGAACGGAGGCGGAATGTACAAAGTATTAACAGGAATATTCAACGACATGGGGTTCACCTTATAGGGGAGATCAAGATACCGCTCCAGAAAATTAAGAACACAAAGTTGGACAGTGGTGACGGAAATAACTTGAGCAGGGGCTCTGAACATGGATTCAAATTGCAGATGAAGTTCAGTCGGTCTGTTCGAGCTGTTAATGTAATCCCTTTTCGTATTTTGAATAAATTGTTAACGGAAATAATGTACATAGGTGTTATAGTTTATAGTATTATAGAAAACATAGGTATTATTTTTGAACTAATTCGCCTCTGGATATACCTATAGGTAAGACAAGCCAAAGCAAAGGACATCGGTGGCTCTCACACAGAATTTATGATTGACACGACAGCCAAAAATGGGGTCATGAAGTTGGACACTATGATTCGTCTACTGTCAGGACGCGGTCATCTTCCTAGTGTCAGACGAATAGTTTTCAATAATAAAGAATTATGTGGACGTAAGTTTCAGTTTTCTTACAGTCACGTTTTCCGTTCATCAAAAACTTAAAAATTATGTAAAACGTATGCTTCATGGTATTTAATATTCAAGTAAGAATCCCAGCTAAACCAGTACAAAGAACTTACGAACATGTTTCCAAAAACAACTACAGTCGTTCCTATTCAGCAAAGGTAACGAAAGGAAAAGGATGTTTTATGATAATTTTTTTAACCTTCTGATGCGCTGGAATCAGAGCGAATAGAACTTATTCAAATGCTTCTCAAAGAATAAAAATATGTAGTTGGCCAGGAAGAATCGCGTTTTGCTAGCTGTTGGGCTGAGTGGTTGACTATAAAACACCTCACTTCACTTCCAAGCAGCTTGTGCAGACTTTTAAGTTGTTAAATTTAATTTGTTACGCTACCATCATATCACTAAGATGGAAAAAAAAGGAAGTGAAACAGCGTGTAAGAAAATTCGGATTTATAGGCTTAACTATATTAAAAATACTTAGTGAATTTAGTTTAAATAAATCGATTTTTCTGTATCCAGAACATTAAAATTACAACTTAGTATCTCTTGATTTAATTACAGCGAATTTTCAGTCCGGCACTCAAGCTCAAAGTCATAATCAAGACAATACTCAAGATTTACAACCAGCCGCATCCTCGGGTTCTCCAATGTTAAGGAATGCCCTCCTTGGTCTACCGAATGCTGTTGCATCGTCGTCTGTACCCCAAAGTGCGTCCAGTAAGTATCTCACATCTTTCCTAAATTATACACAATATTTAAAATATCAATTTGTTGACAATAAGGCAATAACAAAGAGCTTCTGGGAGACCGATAAAATATAGCTACACTGTGGATTTTATATTACTTCAAGTTAGATGTCTGATTGCACTGGCCAATATAACTCACCATTATTATTTAATAATTTATTTATTTATTTATGTATTTACAGATAATTCGAGTTCCCAGGACCAGACTTCTCCTGACTCCACTACAAACACAATTATTTGCAAGCTGTGCAATAAATCATTTGAAAAGTTGGAGACATTTACTTCTCATGGTTGTCGATGGGCCTGAAATAGAAAGTTCAAATCTCAAAAGAATTGCATTTTAAAAATATCTTATGTATATCCTATAATAATGTTGCTCATTTTTTAATTTTCCTAATAGTATATTACATGTTCTAAATACCAATACATAATTAAGTTAATTAAGAGTTCAGCAAAGGCACTGCTGACTGATAAAGGAAGCATGTATCCTGGTTAAACATTGTAATAAAAAATAAATGTAAATAAACATTAATCTTTAATAAATTATTAAGCGAATTAATATGCTGTACAAAACCGTAAAAAAACAAACTCATTGATTGCTTGGACGTGAAATGCTTCTGGAAATATGTGTGATGTCGGTGACTGAAATGATCTTTAGCCCAGCCATTTGAAGCCCTTTAACAGAACTCATTCGCCCGGGCCCAAGTCCTTCGATTTTAACTCGGATCGAGTGAACGCCCTTGTCTTTAGCTTTCTGTTACATAAACGAATAATAATTTTCATTAGCTTACTGGGACGACAAGTTGGTATACAAAATACAAATTAAAAGTATAGTAAGTGCATCCTTCCATCCACACAATATATTAATAGGTGTGTACATATTTTTTATTTCATTTACCGTGGCAAGCGCGATTGCGGTTGCCTGAGCAGCAACGTTAGTTCCTTTCCTCGCATTTTTAAAACCCTCCAGTCCGCAAGAATGATAGGCAAGTGACTGACCCAGATAGTCGGTGATATTTACAATTGTGTTATTTTTAGAAGTACGAATGTGGCAGATAGGCGTTTCACAGAAAGCTATACCGTTAAAGATGGTACTTTGGGTGCTTGCATATGCGTAGAAATCGTGCCTTCCACTCAACAATAAGAAAACAAATCAGAAATTAGGACTAAGACTTCATTATAATAATACATAGGGCATTAAATTATATAAATAGTAGTAAGTAGCTCAGACATTTTTAGTGAAACAATACTTTTTTAATAGGGCATCAATTGGAGCCATTTTTTCTCCAGCTGTACAGCTATCTTGTTTTGGGCTAGTCGAGATTAAATATCTTCGATCGTGTTTCATTCTCCATCGACGTGGCTGCGTTTGAACCACAGTAACCACCCTATTCCCTAATGCAGAGATTACTTACCTATTAGAAGATTCCGAAAAGCGGAAAGATCAGAAGCCAAACTCATTTTTCACAAGTGATTAGAATACAGCCGTAATTACCCAAATATTCACCCACAACCAGTAGTTATCGACTTTTGTAGACCAAAATATTAGACACGGTCAGCGATTGCTAATTCACTGAATTCTTCAAAAAATTCTGCTTACTGAATAAAAATGATAAATACCGCAGCAAAACATTCCACTTTTAGAATTTCAAATATCTAAAGGCAGCAGCCTAGGCTTATATACATAGTGCTGTAGCACTTGCACTTATAAGTGTTATAAGTTATAAGTTGTAAGGACCTCAATCAATCATTTGAAAATGGAAGCACAGCAGAATCATAACAAGGATAGAAAACTTCTTAGAGTTCGGGATTTTCAGTTTACCTTTACCTCAAGTCAAGGAATAAGGAATAGGAAAAATTAACAAAACATTTAAAAATAAATCTATTCTTAATTCTTATTATCTTTCTAATTTTATTTTAGAAATAAATCTAAATTCAGAAATAGTATTTCTAATTCTAATAGAAATAGAGCCAACCTGTAAGTAAGTCTGTAAACCCAAAGAAATAGTTTTCTATTTCTATTTACCTGTAACAGAATATACAAAAAATAGAAAGCACTAACTACTAAGGGAGGTCCGGGTAAAAAAACAGGCTCAAGATCTTATTTAACTGAACCTGAATAAGAGCATGAAACATGAATCTAAGATATGGAAACTATAAAGGCATTTGTTATAACTGAAATTCTGAAAAATGTTTCCATTTACCAAAATTATTACTACAAAAATTTTGAAAAAATTCAAAATAACTGAAATATTATACGTCCGGGTACAAAAACACCAGTGACCGGGTAAAAAAAACAACCGCAGTTGACACATTTAGATATAGAAATAATCTATAGCTAATTATCTATGGTTAGTTCAGTGGCGTAACTTGAAGCTCGGGGGCCCGGGTGCAAATGATATTTTAGAGGCCCTTCTCAGGATTTATTTTTTTAATGCAAGCGTTTTTTGCATGACATACAATATTGCTTTTTTATTTTATAATTACTTATCTTTTAGCCTATAAGGCGACAGAAAAAAACTCGTTTTGGAAGAATGAATAATATAGAATACCCAAGCGTGGATTCCCACGAAACGAACTAAATAATGCGATGGTTTATTGCCATTCAAACCTTTCATTTTTAACCTATTCATTACAATTCTAACTCAAATTTAAACTCAACAAATTCGTAATAGGTAAATCTTACTGCCAGGAAATGAATAGTATATATTAAACCAAACGGCTTCCTAGATACTCAAGATTCGCTAAAAAACGCCAATCAATTTTGAAAACTCCGTTTTTGAGCTTCAAAACAAAGAAAAATTTTAAACTAAGTAAAACAAAATATATAATAAGTTTGCTGGAAATTTGAATCACACAAATTTTCATCATGCGAACTCACACTTAGCAGCTCTAGGCATCTTGAAAGTTCGCCGGAAATCCGGAAAGTTGGAACCCTGTAGATCTATCAAGTCAGTAGATTCACCATTTCAATTTTGGATCTATAGATTCGATTTTTTTAATTTGGATCTTTAGATCGGGTATGATAAACATTGTAACGAACTAAGTTATTTTAATTACTATCGTCATTTGCACCTAGCAAATGGCAAAAACATAATTATTTCAAAATGAAGTTGTTAAATCTACAGACCCAAATTAAAACGCTATGTATACAGATCAAAATTAAGAATATTAAATCTACAGATCCAAAATTAAAAGTTTAATCTAGAGACTTGAGGGATCTACAGGGTTCCAAGCAGCTTAAATAGTTCTGTTAACTGTTTTAATTTGTGTAATTTTTGATTTGTGTACAAAACTAAAATTGTGTTTGCGGCATAGATGGCCATTTGACTTGCCATCGGCCTTCGCTCCCCTAAAAAATTAAATTGGAATCGGTGCCCTCAATCCCTCAACCTCACCTCTTTATCACTTGGCATCCCCTCCCCTTAAAACAGAATTTATGACCCCAACTTTCCCTCAAAAAGATCCCATAAAATATTTCTGCAAAACATTACGAATTACAAGCAACAACGTTATACTTGCGCTCACCCTCATGAGTGGCGTTGTATAGTCATAACTGCTACACAGTGACAAAAGCTTGGGATTAAAGAAAGACTCCAAATGTGAGTTGCCATTGAAACTTTCCAATTCCAACTGCATCAGAATGAGGCCCCTAAAACAATACATAGGGTGAAGGCTTGCAATTATGATCGCCCCCGTTTTTTCCCTTTGTCAAATGTCAATTCAAACCTGACATTTACTCAATGGGAAGTCTACAAGGGGATTCAAAATCAGGTGTGTTCGATTTCGGTTGACCGTTGTCACTGGATAAAAAAGGGGGCGACCACAATTTTGCAATCCGACTACAATTGCATGCCTTCACCCTACATTTTGAGACACTGCTGCCCTAGCGTAGTTAGAACAGACTAGTCGGCCCCTTTCAGAATTAACTTGACTTGACTAGACGATTTTTGCAAAAAGACTTGACTAGACTAGCTTATCGTCGTTCTATTCCAATATGGGGCTGTCCATAAATGACGTTTGCAAATGAGGGAGGGTGGGGGTAAAGGTAGGTGGTAACTCAGGATGACGGAAAACAAGGGAGGAGGGTGGGGGGCTCTGAGAAAAAACGTTTACACAAACTTATCTGATTCTGATATTTTTGTGCGGTGTGATACACCGAAATTATTAGAGTAAAAAAACTATAGGTACTACACATAATATATTTTTCGGTATAGAAGAAGCAAAAACTTGCCCTCTCTTGACCTTAAAGGTCCAATTCTTCCAAACTTTTTTTGACTTAAAATTAATTACTTATTATGTGCCGTAAAGCACCAAATTGTGCCCGGGTCCCTAATAGTGCCCGGGGTCTAAGCTCGAATTTCGAAATAGTGCCCGGGTCCCTATTTGTGCCCGGGTCCCTATTTGTGCCCGGGTCTCTTAGAACAGTAGCACTACTAGCCACGAAAAGGGTTATTTTACTGTAATTCTGGCAGCAAAGGGGGATGGTACGAAGTTTCCTCCATACATCATTTTTAAAGAAGCAAAACGAGAAACTGCCCGATGAAACTTTTAGTTTGATGTATGTACCCTGCCACGGTTTGGCACTTTGACCCTACGCAAAACACAACCCACAGCTCAATAGCATATTCCAATGCTTAATGCATTAAATGGCTTTTGCAAAAAAATAATTTTGCTTTCCATTTAAAACCGATACTAAAAAAAATGCAAAACGTGGTTTTCAGTATTTTGAAATGTACAAAACGTGGTTTTACACATTTTTAAACTTTACAAAACGCAGTTTTACACGGTTTTAAAAATTGTAGTACTTTTTTACCAAAAAATGCAAACTTATTGCATATAAAAATTGTTTTAGTGAGTAAAACCCCGTTTAACACTTTTAGAAGTGTATATACCGAACCACGTTTTGCTCTTTTTAAACGGATATACATACAACCATTTGCACTGTTTAAAAATGTGTCAAATCTCGGTTTGCACTATTTAAAATTGCGTACGTGCACGTTTTTCATTTTTAGTAGTGTGTAAAGCCGCGATTTTTACTTTTTTAAGGGTTCAAAAACACGTTTTGCACTTTCTGAGACGGTGTGAAACCACACTTTGCCCTACTTTAAAGGTGTAGAACCACATTTGCATTTTTTATGAGTGTAAAACCACGTTTCGCGCTTTTAAAAAATGCGTAAAATTAAGTATTTCTTCGTTCAAAAATGTTAAATACTACGTTTTGTACGTTTTACGCTTTCCTAAAATGCGCAAAGAAGTGATTTGCACATTCTGTACAATGTAGTTTGGTAGACGCATGGATTGATTTTTTTGTGCACACTACATGATTCACCATTTTGCTAATGTAATTAAAAATTAAAACTTGCCAAAGGGTTTGGCTGAAAAAATTCCCGTACGATTGCATAAAAATTTTCAATTATCCCATTTCAAGTTAAATTTTTAAAATTGCGTCGCATATTGTGCGCAATACGCGCATTTCGCAATAAAATTATTATGCAGTATGTAGTTCCCAATTCCGGATTTATCGTGTCAAGGTGTATAGTGCTTATAATAAAAGCTCATTTTCTGTCTTTAGTTTCAATTTTTTAAAATCTTGTGCACAAGATTTTAAAAAATTAAAACTTTCCGGTCTTTCCGTTCCATTCCGTTCCGTTCCTGCATGTTTTCGTTCCTATCTTTCCTAGTAACGGAACGGAAAATATGGTCCAGGAACGGACTTCAAAAACTTCTGTCGCCGTTTTTCTGCTTATTCCGAGAAGTAAGGGTGATTAATCAGACGCATAAGTTTTGCAACCTTTT
>JAQFZC010001532.1:0-29301 GCA_034695205.1 Dicyrtoma fusca | reverse complement strand
TTTTGAAATGTGTTATTTACTAGTTTTGTCACATAATGATATTTTCCATTATGCGGACTTGGGACATATTGCAATTAAGCTGAGACTGGACTTGGGACACATTGCAACTAAGCATACGTTGGACTTGGGACAAATTGCATTTGCACAGACGATATACTACTGGATACTGCTTCAACCAAAAATTACAACGCAACTGTTTTTGATTCGTTAGCTAAATATTATTTCAAGAATTATTTACAAAGGTTTTCCATCCCAGGGCTGGAAAAGTTGTCTGTAGTTTGTGCTTACTGTGCAGTACAGACAGACAATAAAAAGGGAGGAAGTAAAGGAATCGTGCTCGACGGCTGGAAGTGAATTGCATCCGTCACCGTCACCATTTTATATTCAACGTCTAACTTGTCTTTTATGATTTAAGGAAATGTCAGTGTGGAGGAGTTGGTATTGTTTGCATTGATTGCCAATAAAATACTCCTTTACGAACAGTCACGCAGCCTTCATAGTGCTCATCTCCTAACAATAAGTTTACTTTTTTTTACCTTTCCTTTGCACAACATTTGTTCCGCAGCGAAGACAGCATATCCACATCGTCCACATCCTTCTCCTTCAGGAGCCTTAGTTGTTCCAGTACCACCGGGTCTTACATCAGCACTGTACAATTTCAAAGCCAAAAGATAAAGCATCGAGTCATACTATTGTCAATTTCACTCATCCAGGAAATTACTTCTCAGAACCAATCATAGTTTTTATTTCCATTTCCGACCTTCACAGATTCGGAATCCTTCCCTTTGCCCTTTTAAAAAAACTTGTGAGGTCAGCCTCATCTGGGTTTGGTTATCAAAATATACCTTTTCTTTACTATTTGTCAGTTGTGACATACATACCTACTTGAAATGAATTGATAATGTGAATAATAAATGTTGAATCTCAAAAATCATCTTTAAAAAACCCTGCCCTGTCAGATGTCAGATACAATGGGAAACCGTAAATGTTTGAATGCATGCAAAGAAGACATTTAAATATCGTAAATCAAGTAGAATAGTCGACTCACATGGGGGCGGTTGATTCACCAACAGAGACTAGTGTAGGAGAGTGGCCGTAACCAAATCCTTTGGGCCCGAATTTCTTTCCATAGCAGGCTTTACAGTAAATATTTCTGTCTGGGCCATCGCAAGCTATGATAGAATCCAAAGGCCGTCGGCAGTCACCACAGCTAAAGCATCTTTTATGCCATATCTGGAAAGACAATCATAATAAAAATGAATAAAATTGTAATCTGCATATTATTTAGTTTATTTCAATTCAACCCGACACCAATTACTGTGAGGGGTGGTCTTCTGGAACTAAAATTGAATTATTCAAAATGAAAATAAATGTCTCAGTGTCACTCACACTTCCACGAGCCAGGCACTGTTCAGCTGCAAAGACAGCCCCACCACATCGCGGACAGGCCTGCTCACCTGCTGCCGCTTTGATAAGTGAGGTATCAGTATAATTGGGTCGCTGAGTATCGTTCTCTTCGTTCCTGTAGGAATTCATATGAAATTTCCAATGTCAAAAACGTCTCTCAAGATTTTGTCAAATTGATCCTCAAACAGTCCTCCAAAACCCTCTCGAGACCCCGTCAAGTGCAAATATTATTCTTTCCAGACAGACGGTGATAGTATGTGTACATAGAGAGCCTCATTGGCTGTTAGTGGTGGACTCAGCTTTGGAGGTTTTCTCCCATGCTAAGCCCACACAGAGTACGTGTTAGATTGGAAACAGTCTGCTCGATTGCCGATGCGAATCCTAACGGGATCTCCGATATAAACTGTCATGTGCATGACTATGCTAGAGGTGGGACGGGAGGGAGATGAAATGTTTCGTAAGATTCATGATGATTGGGACTCTTTGGGTAGGAAAGGACTGGAGGAATTCAGGAGGCTGTTTAATGAATCGGAAAACTAGCAGGTGAGATGTGTCTACCTACGTGTACAAAGTTGGATAGCTATGTACGTGTGAGCGTCTGTGATAAGGGAAAGGCAGGGACGAAGTTAGGAGTCGCAGTGTATTAAAAGTTTTACTCCAGCATTGTAGTTTTCACCCTTGAGCAACTTGTGTAAATCACTAGCAGATTCTGGAATTGATTGATGAAACTACGTAACCAGAATAATATTGTCAGACACGTAATTCACAGTCTGACCAGAGGACCAAAATGTAATTCAATAACACTTCCACAACTCCGTCAGTCCCAAGTCTCAAGTAGCACTTTCACCATAAAGAGAAATAAAAATCCGCCCTCATACCTTTCACAATATAATTATTATGTATACAGAGTCGTACAGTCCTTTTAAGGACGTGATAAGTGTTTAAGGATTTGTTCTATTTCCATAGCTCTCTCTCTCTCTCTCTCTCGCTCTCTACACGTCCTTTCTGCGTTGTTACAAAACAAAAGTTTTTGGAGGGAGTAAGCGGGCGTTTATGGAGTTCGTAGGAACTAAAAGGAAGCATTTTTTCTTTCCTAGCCTTGTGTGTATGTATTTATAGATATAAGGATGTTTACTTACGGCAAGACATCGGTGAGGAGAAATCCGGACCCGCAAGCAAACCCATATCCTTTGGGACCGTGTTTTTTACCGTAGCATGTTCTGCAGTAGACTTCTTTATCAGCGTCACAGGCGTTGATAGAATCAAGATTCGACTTGCACACGCAGCACTTAAAACATTTCCTGTGCCAAGACTACGGAAGGGCCCAAAGTCCCAAATAACATCACAGTAATTAATTTATGTGCTTCATTACACATCATTCATTCATTCCTTCATTCATTGTGCATCCCATTTGGTTGCTCTCTTCATAATTCTATCTTCCGTCATACAACAAACTTTTCAAGGGTCACTTCCCTCCGCTCTTTGGTCGCAATGTTTATTCTTTTCAATATTTTAATTGTATTCCATTTAAAATTGCGGCATTTAGCTGAAGGGAAATGCCGGATGTAGAAGTTGAAGGCACAACTGGGATGGGAAATGAGTCATTTAAATATGAATTTGAATTACCCGGCCTCTAACAAGAACTTCTTCTGCAGCATACACTCTCCCACCGCATCTTGGACAACCCTCTCCCTCTGGGGCTAAGATGGCGGTTGTGTCTGTGATCAAGTGGGGTTTATTCGCCAAATATTGTTCCCTATACATTTCAATTCCAAAGCGAACAAGTTAATAAAGCCCCCCAATACAGTTTCATTCATAAATAAAGGAAAAGTGATAAAGAGAGTAAATAATAGTAAATCAGAATAACAATGAAATAATGGTGGTACATACCAAGGTATACTCTGTACATGCAATAACTAGGTACACTACCAAACTACTACATATGTACACACGCATATATAACATATTCACACAACAAATATTTGAGTTAGTGGCAAATGCATTGCGTGTGAGATTGCTTAAGACTAAAACTGCGCTCATTGTTTAACGTCCCATAGTGATTGTGGCTTTATTTTCTCGGAAGTGTCCGTATTTGTACTGACAAATGTCGGTACATGGTCAGCTGGAGAGCTGATTGATTAAAAGTGCTGTAATTTGGTCAGTTTATAGCATCCGCTGAGCGCTTGGAGATTCCGATTGGGTCATTATGTACTGTGCTGTGTAGGTAATGTATTATATGGGCGTTACATTCCCAAGAGTGTTGATTGCAGTACTTTGGACTTTTTTTTTTTACAGGAAAACTGATCTTGCATTACACGTCATTACGTCGTCATATGACACGAGAAAGGGGATGTGAATTTCAGGAATTTCCCGGGGATTTCTCCTTCAAGTTCAATTCTGATTGCACAAAAACTAGACAAATAATGGGTGCTATCAGGGGAATTATTTTTTTTGTATGGTGCGTGCACTTCTGGTATGGTAGGTTTATTGGAATTTCCAGTAATGAATGATAGATACAATGTCTCCATTTTTTCATGGCTTTGAGTACGGATAGTCAAGACTGTACGAAATTCCGCCACATGCAGACAGAGGGGGGGGGGGTGTTGTTGAACAACAACAACAACAGCAAAACAAGTTATTTTTCAAAAATGTAGTTTCATAGGGAAAAACGTGGGCGGTTGGGGGGGGGTAAGACTGTGAGAGTTGTTCAAGGTTGACTGATGTGAAGACATAAAAAATAGTTCACAGACAAAAAAACGGACGCATAGAGAACGGGGAGAAAAATAGAGAGAAAAAAAAAGAGAAAGAAAACTCTTTAAGGGAATGGAACTGTGAGGATGGAGAGACAAGGCTGGGCTTACTCTCCATCTTGACTTCCGTCCGCCGTCAAAGTAGTCCCAACGGATCCGTAACCATAACCTTTAGGACCAAACTTCTTCCCGTAACAAGCTGAAAAGAAGCGAAGCAGAGCCAGTTTGAGCTAGAGGAGATTGAAAGCAAGATACACACATACCCGTTCAAAATCGACTCGTCGCTCTGGAGTATCCCAGCGCCCTGGCCATAGCCATACCCGGTCGGCCCGAATTTTTTCCCATAACAGACTAAAGAGTACAGAGTTAGACACACACTTGAATCAATATATCTACACAACAGAGGGAAACTACAACGGAATTTGTCCTATCTTTCTTTTCATTCTTTTCCCTTCCTTCCTTCCTTTCTTTCTTCACCTACACTACCACCTACGAGATACACATTTCTCATCACACACACACACACACGCATCAAATCGATGAAAGCTATCTCACAATTCTCAAGATATTTCCCTCATTCCTCCAACCTCAAAGTAATTTTTCTCTCATACAAGTACATAACCTACCTATCTACCTATATAAGCACTCTGTATGCTGATTGTGAGCCTGATTGTAGTAGAAGAGTGTGCGTTTTGATAGTAAAATGTATGTAGTAGTATCCACTCAATCTGAAAGCACTACCTACCGCAATAACTACTTTTTTCCTTCCATTTAAAGACAAGACGTGATGGTGGATGGTGGGAAACACTACACTTCTTCATAGTCTATGATCGTTTGTAATCATTTTCTCTGTCAAAAGTCTTTAGGAAGATGACAAGAATAAACGGTTTTTCCCGCTTCCTCCCTCCGTCCCTCTCATTTTTCTTCAACTCACTGGAACCTCGCTCTCATTGCAATTGCATTCAGCGCTCCTCAATTCTACATATATATCTCCCTCCTCACGCGCTCTTCAACACTACTTGTGTGTGCCAACATCTTATTTAGATGTATACTGTGGAGGAACACTAGACTAGACCGTGAGTGCCCTCTCAGTCACTAAACAGTGGAGGTGGCATGTGCTTATTTTTCAAAAATAAAAAATTTCCTCATAGAATTCTTTCAAATGTTCAAATCTAAAAATATGCTAACTACACACACACACACAGATCGTGTGGGAGCTACTCCTACACACACCTATCAGAGAGAAGGTCCTCAGTAACAAATTATCCCTGTCTACATTCTTCATAAAGACGAGAAAATATACACAGACAGCTACAGTCAGTTGTGTTGTGATGGAGTGAATAGCTCATGTGCTAATTAGCTATAAATATGACTCTGAAGGAAAGGCGGGGGAGGAGCTACGGATTCGGTAAATGGATAGAAGTTGAGGGGGGAGGGGGTTATATCTTATTTCTGGATTTATATAATGTAGGCACTGAGTTTGTATGTTGATAAATGGTAATAATAATCATATATTATTCACAAGAGAATCTGAGGGGAGTGATGATGGGGGGGGGGGGGAAAGAAAAAATGTAGAAATACCTTTGCAATAAATATCCCTGTCTGGGCCATCGCAGTGTTGGGTAGAGTCGAGTTGCTTCTTGCAGTTGTTACACTTAAAGCAAGACTTATGCCAACTTCGTCCCTTAGCCAACATGAGCTCCGCAGCAAAGACAGCACCGCCGCATCGAGGACATCCTTCCCCCTCAGCTGCGGCACAGCTCTTCGTATTTGGATTCATCCATGATTGACTGTGTGCAGAACAAAATTACACCATCTTTATATATATTTAATTACATTTACAGGATCCTATAGAGTTGAGCAATGGGAATAAATGCGCCATTGCTCCTTGGACATAAATACTCAAATTTATGCACGTAGGTATGTACTCGACTGTAGAGCGACCTACGATCGGCTACCAGGGGCGTAAACACGAGGCTATAGGAATAGGACCATAAATTATGTTCCAAACTCAATTTTTCCGTCTTTTTCGTAAATTATGTAAAAATGACTTTGGCAAGAGAGAATCTTTAAATGAAATTCAACATTCCGATTCCCACACACAGTAGTCGACGTCCCTTGCTTTCAAAGTAATAGCAGCAGCTGCTGCTGCTGGCTGCTGTACACTGCAAGGTCGTATAACTAAGAGCACAAGTCCTAAGCCAGGAAAATAAATACGCCCCTGATACTTAGGTAGGTAGATACAATGAGAATACAGTACCTATGTGCACCACGTAATTACATAAGGATAGAAATAAAATGGATAAAACTATAAATTATCAATACTTATATATGGACTGATCATGCAGTTAGCTACCCTCTATTATCAATGTTTTTTTTAGTAGTTTATAATATTATGTCATAATTATTATAATGGATGGATCGTGCGGTTTTTTTTCCCATGCATGCGGTTGCAGTTAAAGCAATCATGTGATTGTACATTACAAATCATACCTTCCTGGCAAAGGGCATAATTTCTTGGTTATTTGTATTTTTACACTAGCAAATACATTAGACAAAAACAAAAAAAATTGTACATATTTTGTATATTAATAATCAATCAGGCAGTATAAGTTGGTGTTGTGGTAGTTTTTTTTTCCTTCTAAATCTAGTACGGTACAGTACAGACAAGCCATGAGGGTATTTTTTTTTGTTTTGTTTGTTTTTTAACGTGCGGTTTTTAGTTTTACTTTTCTTGGAAGTAGTGTAGGAAAGTGTGAATGAAGGTGTGGGAGTCTATAAAACCCAAAATGCTGAGCTTCTTCCCTACTTCTAGCAATATAATAACATTAATAAATATAGTAACGGTTCTTTATAAACTTTACAGATACATACAGTCGTTCAAAGGCAATTATAGTTCCAGTGCTTCATCCTGCACTCTCACTTACATAATAATCATAATAATGACTGATAACTGACACTGACAGGAGATACAAGAATAATATCAATGGACACTGACAAGGATGCCTGCACACACTTTTGTACTGTCTGTACATAGTGTGTGTGTGCTAGACTCCCTGCAAGATGAGAATGGAAAGACCCACCCACCCAGTAAACAGGTAGCATACAATCATATGAACATTGACTATATATTTACACACGTAAAGTTTGTGAATTAAAAAAACTTGTATAATTCTCAATGGAAAGTCAGATTATAAACTCGTTCAGCTCCATTTAACTTCTTGTGAAGTTAATTACTACAAGAGATTACGTCTGACTGACTGACTGCTGCTGCTGCTGCTGCTACTACTACTACTTAGAGTTTTAACATGATTGGAGATTAGCACGTCCCTTGGTATAAGGTATAGATTTATACGAGTACTTTATAGACATGGAGTGGGGTTCCTTCAGAACTGAGCATATATAGAGCCTGCGTTTGGCGGGTATAGAGACACAATCACTGATACAGTGGAGTAAATGAACTATAACGGAAAGCAAGGCAGGATAATTGATTGTGAAACGAAAGAGAGAGCACTCGGACTCATCATGTTCATGACTTGAGACTTGAGAAATTCCAATTGACTACTCAACTCATTATCTTCATCATGTCCTCCTCCTCATCCTCAGACTGAACAAAAAAAACTACTTACAAAGGCAAAGAGTTACAACTTAACAGTGGTAGCTTTATCTAGATCTATAGAGTATATAGATTCATATAGATTCTTATATAGTTTTGGTATACTATAGGATCATTACAGATATATATATATATATATATATATAAAATTACATAAGTAGCTCAGCGCTTTGGGACATCCCAATAATGTACACAACATTGACTAGATATAAATAGATATATATATATATTACAACAAAAAAATCGGGCATACATATATATTTATATATAGTCAGCTTGAAGCCGTATAGACTATATACACAACAACAATCTCACTCGAGCTTCCAAATCCAAAAAAAAAATCATCTACTTGTGCGATGCGAGAGAGTATACATACAGGGCAGGGGGAGGAGGTCAGCAGGGATTTCACAGGTGTGTGTTAATATAAATATTTTGTCATGTCAAGTGTCAGTAAGAGTTATCAATCTCATTAATCCTCAACGGCCTTTCACTCAGATGGACGGCTTAAGTCGGTGAAAGTGACGGAGGATGACAGTGTAGTGAAGGAAGTGAAGCTCAGCCCATGCGTGTGTGTGAGCCCACAAATCTTCCTAGAGATCACTTTTGTTCTGTGGGGGGAGGGGAAGGGGATTACGGGAAGGGTAACCTGCACAGTTGATACAGTCATATGTCAAGCAATGGATAATTTAATGCACTCACAAAAGGTTCCACTAAGTTCATATCGAAATTACAACAAATATGTTACATCAGCCAGGCACACCACTACACAGTCCATATAAATATAGGTACATATGTATACTAATAGTATATGCTTAAAATTATTTTATCCTAAAAAGGAATTTATATGTGATTTCAAAGACTTTCTCACCCCTTTGCATCCATGGATAATTCTCTCTCTCTCTTTCTCTTTCTCTCTCTCTTTGAAGCTTTCACTGTCGGCTCTCTCTCTACTTTTGTATGATACTTTTGTTCCAACAGCTAAAGCCCATGAGTGAAGTGCCACCATTCAAAATTCAAACAGCGCGTCAAGTGTAAAGTCCCTCAGTTATTTTCCAACAAGTATGTATGTATGTATGGTTGGGTGGGTGGGTGTACTGTACAAGAGCTCTCTACTTTTGAAATATGGGACAATTTATAAATTACTTTCAGTCTCAGCGTCTAACAAACCTACCGTCGTCAGTATTACAGATATTTCTCTAAATGAAATTATCACATATTCCAGTACTTCAACAACTACCAGGAAAGTAGGTAGGTACATACTCCCTTACAGATATAGTAGTAGTAGTAATAATAATTTCGTCTTCAGGTTGACGTCAAGTGAAAAGTCTACAGCTCAAAATATTTAAGTGGGAGCCTCTCTCCTTAATCCTGTACCTATCAACTATCCAGCCACCTATGTATGTACATGGGTAAGTTGGTGTATTTCGGGCGTCTGGCATCCGGTCCATTAATTTAGTGTTGGAGGGAAGCTTTAGCTTTTAATGTTATTATGTGATTTAGAATGACTCAGTACTAATTAATTATGTAATTCTGTTTCTCTCTGATTTCTACATAATTCCTGACAGGATTATTGATAATGAGGTCTTAACTGCCAGGGCAGTGACGGGCCCATTCATGGGAATTTACGATTGATGCCCCCCCCCATACTCACCCAGTAAGTCTACCCGCTTAGCACTACCTCTGGAATTAATTTCTGTACTTATGTATGTCATTCCATTGTTGTCACTCATATTTCAAACTAACCACTGACTCTTCCCATTATAATCTTTTTAGTTGAGTCCTTCGACTCTGTGACAATGAGTGCCGTGGATTATGGGCTTTTGAGCAAGAAGGGACCTGAACTAGTCACGAGGGAAAAGTATAGAGAGAAGAATAGTATAGTCGGAAATGGGCTCTCCAGGAAATGTAAGTTAAACTTGTGGAATTAAAGACAATTACTGTAGTGAATTCTTGTATGTATACACCTGAGAGGATTGCCATGACAGCCATGGATACGTGGGTATGGTGCTGCTGTATAAGTGAGTGATTTCATGTGATTATAGCCGCCATGATTACGGATTACGAAGTACGAATTACGGATGCACATGTTCGCAATAATTATTAAACTTAGAGCTCAAGCCTCGTCTTCAGCGACGGTATGAACGATCGGAGAGTTGCATAGTAGAGGCTGGGAATGAGAAAATGCAATTTTCATGTAAACTACGCAGTACTTGTGTGAACGGGGCAAGGCTATATGTATATATACATACATGACAGAAACATCTACCATGGAAAAAAATGTCTAGCAAGTTAAATGATCACCTAAAGTATGTACGAGTATACACTGATAGAGCATGACAGGCATTATACACGTGAAGACATTCAATCGAATTCAAGCAGAAAAAAAGATATATAAGTTGGCTTGTAGCTTGTGGCATTGTGTATGTATAACTACTAATTACATTTAGAATAGCATTACCATACCATAAGCAACAAGCAAGCCGAAGCCGATAGAAAGTAAATTC
Source organism: Dicyrtoma fusca (assembly GCA_034695205.1). Classification (NCBI taxonomy): domain Eukaryota; kingdom Metazoa; phylum Arthropoda; class Collembola; order Symphypleona; family Dicyrtomidae; genus Dicyrtoma; species Dicyrtoma fusca. The sequence continues at coordinate 19,024 of JAQFZC010001532.1, read as the reverse complement.
CGTCTTTCAAATTAAGGTATAGTTACATAGTAACTATTCTACTGTATTCAATAAAAGCTTAACGATGGGCATACTACGGATATTAAATTTTAATTGCCCTGGATTTTAATTGATAGATAGAATTGTTTTTTTTATGTGTGAGAATCAAAATACGAGTATTTACAAAAGTAGCTACTACGTTGCTTTCAGGGTTATTTTTTGTTTTTACAGCTTTAACATGATACACATGCGACAAGAATGAGCGCTAATTGTAAGATACGTGTTGTTACTGATAGTATGTACTACATACAAGTATGAGAGAACCTATTTCAAAGTACCTACAACTAATCAATAGCTTGAAGCTACAAATGGTTGGCACTACTCAGTCACTATATACCATTATTAACGGACATTTATATGCCTGCAGAAGGATTAGTTGCGTTGGACACGAGTCAGAAGCTGAATTGCGAGCCCGTGCCAAAAATAAAGTGAGCAATTACGGATAATTATATATTACCCTATTATACTCACACTATATAATAATATGATGGAACAAATACCAATGCCAATTAGATCTATATAAAAAAAGGATTAAACATAGCAAGTATATAATTCGATTTTACCAGGCGTTACATATTGTTTATTATTGTCAATGTGAAGACACAGCGAAAAAAGAACAGTCATGAAAAAAAGATCTACAAGAAAATCCCATTATAATTATTAATAGATACTAAAATAGTTGCTTGAAGACAATCTCTATAGATTACAAGAGTACAATTCATTACAAAGAAAAATTATACAGCGAGCGAGAGAGCGGAATCAATTGTATCAGTAGCAGTATAGTATATAGCTTCTATATAGTGTGTGTGTATCATCATAGTCATAGAGAATAAAAGTATAATCCATTCAAAGTAAAAACAGCAACAGCACAAGAACAAAAAAAAAGATGAGAGAAACAAAATTCATATAGTAAATAATAGCTCTATATGAATCATTGCGCAAATTAAAGAGCGATATATATAGCGAAAAAGCGCAAGAGAGTATAGTGAAAGTTACCTAATAATAAAAGCGCGTGCTGCCATGAACATGGGGCAACGCAATGGACGGCATTTATTGTTAGAGAAAGCTAACCCAGTCAAGAAAATCATCAAGTATACATACAGTAGCCAACTCTCTACCTATATGATACATGGAATAGTACGTACTTACGTAGAATATCCCCCAGAGTCATATCAGAGAGCAAAAGAGAGCAAAAGAGCAACAAAAAAAAAGAAAGAAAGAGCAACAAGTAACGAATACCAGTACAAACTGCACACGTTCTATGTTTTCTTTTTTGTGTGTTTTGTAAAATTGGATTTTGTATTTTCATGGAAATATGGCCTCACAGGTTAGCCTCGAGGCAAAAGAGTGTTAGTACTACAGAGATGCAGTGATCGTTCGTGTGAATGTGTGTAATGCAGTCATAAAATGGCATGGGCTATAAGCACTTTCTATCATTAATTATAAAGGTATGTGATATTTTTTTCTTGTATATGATGTGCTGTGGCTTTTAGCGCTGTAGCAGCAAAATAAAACGGATTAGGTGATGGCAAAGTCTATAAGTGGCTCTAAGGCTATAAGTAGTACAGATGTCATACAAGGGGAAAGCAGTGAAAGTACATTTTGTAAAGGTATATATATATTATATGTGTTGTATAGATAATTCGTGGGAGAAAGTAAAATAAAGTGTAACAAGTTACGAGTACGAGAGTTTTTTTTTTCTGTTCTTCTTTCTCAGTACGAGGATGTAGGCGTACTGACTATAATGACACTATTTTTATTTAAGATATGCGATAAGAGAGTATAGTGTTTGTGTACTGTACTGTACTGTAAATGACATATATACATATATATATATAATATATTTAAATTCGACCTGAAGATGGGAGCCGTGCCCTCTCTTTCAACAACAATAACAACATCATCTCCCCCACCACCACAATATAATCCTCGGGAAAATATTCTCCTAAAAAAAATCTTCCTAATACATTCCTCGCATATTCCTCGCTCTTCAATTCAATTCGATTCATCATCATCGTCATCAACAAGTTCAATTAGCAATATTTATATATATATTGTATCGTACATACGTACATATAAAACGGTAGACAGACAAATAGGTAATGAGCTTATAAGTCCTCGGGCACACAACAATATTATGTCAAATCGGAAAAAAAACAAAAACAAGAATTTAGTGAACATTGAGACTATTGCAATAGAATTTTTTTTTGTTTTTTCTTTACACATACTATGAGAGTGGAGGGTGAGGGGAAAAGGTCAGACATGGGAAGTCTCTGCCTTCTACACACTCAGTCCGTCCAATAATAACAACAACAATTACGACAGTGGTAATAATAGAGTATAATCGTACAGTAAGAATATAGTGCTCGAGTCAATATTTTCAAATGGAGCATATACACAAAGTACATGGGTCATCTACACAGACAGAGTGAGAGAGAAAGCAGCGCAGCAGAGAGATTGCATGAAAACTCCGTCATAATGTCGACCGATGAAAACTTAGCGAGATGATCAATGGTTTACTGATATTGCCTTCGCAGGTTGTTTTTTGGCCTTTTTGTTTTTTTTACATAAACTCAGCATTTTAGGTTTTAGCTTTCACGGAATCATATATGTATATATAGGCTTGTCGGGTCTATACATATATAGACGGAAGTAGGTAGATCTTTTTCATCGCAATTTTTAAATTCGAGAAGAAGAAGTAGAAGAAGAAGTAGACGAGAGAGGGGAAGGTAGAGAAGGTATGTGTGTAGCAGTAGTAGTTTTTAAATGGTTCATTTTTGATTGGTTGATTTTGGATTGGCATTTTTTTTTTGGATTTTGGTAGTTGGACGCTCAATTACCGTAATTAGGATCGGTGGGCTTATTGCTACATACACAATCACATCACACAAAAAATATATCAGTTTCAATCAATCAATCAATATTTATATATAGAGGAAGTGGTAGTAGTAGTAATAGTGGTTTCCACAAATTATCTTTCCCTACGGTGCAGTAAGTACTTCTCTTTCTCTACAAGAGGCTCAGCATTGACGGGGGAAACATAACTTGTGCATACTGATAGTACAAAACTTTGTTTTTTTGTGTGTTTGCTGTCACAGTTCTGTTTTATGATTACGCTACTGTACAATCTACGATAAGCTCTCAACACTAATTTACTCAATGGCAACTTAATCCACTAAACTTCCTACCGGAAGCAGACTACTTGGTGTTTGCTTTCTCCAATGCATTATTTATTCCTGTAACTTGAGAAGTAACAGCAGGAGTTCCGTTCTATTTTATTTTTTTTTGCTACAGGTAGTTGACTACAGCTAAGCTTTTACCTACATTATGTATTCAATGTAGAAGCTTAAGCTATAAGTACTGTCAGTAAAACTACGTCTACTGCCGCATTGCTATGGATTTCTGAGGAAGCCCTTTTCAAAACTTTAAAAATCCAACAAGTCCACTTTTATTTTTATATGACCTACTTACTTATGCTCTCCTCCTCTTTTCAGTCTCTTATTTCCCTTTCCAAGAAAAGGAGCTCGTACTTTCCCCTGTTATCTAACAATAAGTGGAGAGAAAACTCCGTCCATTGTATAAACTTTAATCCGATCGAAATAAAATTTGTAGGAGGAATACAATGAAAATACAGTAGCATTACCTGAACAGATAATGTAATACGATTCTCAGTTTCGGAGCAATAATTCCATTCCTTTACAGAATGAGAATAAGGACTTGATTCAAGAGAATCTGCGTTAGTCAAGTCTACCGAGAAAAATACATGCAAAGTATCCGCATCTATTTAAAAAGGGGATATCTGACGATTTAAAGAGGAAAATTTAACTATCACATGTGAATTGGCAATCGATCGGTTCCTCTCTATCTGTAAAGGTAAAAGTACGACTAGAATCGAACTCATTTCTCTATTTTTTACGTCTAAACTTTCTCTAAATGAAATTGTAAAAGGGAAAGTGGATGGAGACTGACGACAAAGTCAATTTCTTAGTGACTGTAGCTGGAACTACAATGACGTGCTTACTTCAGGGTGGGGGGAGGGAAGACTTTCTTAAAGATTCTTTCAACTATTCAATGAAGCAAACTTCAAAAAGTTACTACAAAGGTCTTCTAGAACCGCCGGGGGGTTTCTCAAACAATGACACAACTCATTTATGTACGTGCACAAAGAGCTATTCCCATCCCCCTACTGTAGGCACCGACACATTCCTCAGCAAATGCTAAAGGGCCATCCCGGAATGACAAAAGAATACAAGGTACGAGTCTCAGGATAATAATAGCGATGGACATAAGATCGAGCCGGGGGGTTGTACAAGGGAACATGTATCGACATGATCCTACTTCTTGGAATTATTAGCACAGGATTCTTTCTTTCTCAGTAGTGTTTCAATTTCCACTGCTACTGATACTGATTTTGTTTTACAGTCAGAGCCACAGTTTTACTTTTATAATCCTTCCCCAAATAAGCAATTTTCTCTAATTGCACCTTTGCTGAGTGGGAGAGAGGCTGGGGAGATTCTACTTCGCTACAATTAAGGAAGAGAGATGGGAAAAAGTTTATTGCGTGGAAAGTATACATATATAGCTTCCATATAGTAAGTAGGTGCCATACTACCGACTGCTACAAGAAGTCTGAAGAAAGCCTCCTCGTCCACACTGCACTGCACTGCACTGGCTCTCTGGTTCTGGTCCTGATGACAAGTATGGAAGGAGAAAAGATTGTGTCAGCCAGCACAGCAAGTGGAGTCAGTGAGAACATATTTTACTGTCAGTCAACTGTCCTATGAGCAAACAAAATGGAACGAGCTCCCGACCATGTCTCCTTCCCAAATGCATTTTCTCACAAGGGAATTTTTCTCCAGTGGGTCGATCTCTTATGTACACACACGTACGCAGATGGTTTCTTCCGTGCTACTATTGCATAACTATATTATTACTTGCTTCCTGCGCTATAATTCAAACTATGTGCAATAACAGTAGCACTCCCTCGCCTCGACGCTCTGCTTCACGCTATTTTTTTCCCCTATAACAAAATACTATACTTCAGTCGCTCCAGCCTTTCACCACCACATCAAAGCATTCCCCAGGCCATCAACCAAGTTGGGCCCAGTTTAAAATGAAGATAGGGAAATGTTTGAATATGTTGTCCATACAACTTATATCTGGTCATGGCAGTCCATAAGGTAAAAAAAATAAAAGTCTGTTTGATTTCCTAGACATGAATCTGACTCTGAGAGCTACAGCTTCTGATGTATGTATATCAGTCAAAGAGGAAATCGTGGTATGCAGAATAATTTATGTACTCAAGTGCATTTAGTTTTCCACGGCCATGACGTGGCATGACATGAGATGACATGGCCTGGCGTACGATGCTCTACCGCATGCCAAGTTGAGAGAATAAATTGAATAAAATATTCTTGGAAAAATATAAAGTAACCTGTCGTCGAGAGTGCCCTACTGCCTCACTCTAAGTAAGTTACTACTCCACAGGTACATACAGGATGCCCATTCATAAAGTTAATGGAAAACAAAATAAAGCTTTCTCAGTTCGACATACGTCACTATAGATAGTAATAATTGGGAAATATAAAACGATTTGAACTGGAGAACTAACTGTAGTTTATATAGGTAAAAGCCTTCCTGAATTTTTGATAGTCTGTTTTTTTTGTGTGCATAAAAAATTAATAAATAAATGGAAATAAGAATTTTCCATACTTAATTTGTACAGATATGGACGCAAAAAAACTGATGTGATGTGATAGACATCTTTGGAAAACGTAACACGACAAGAACATTACAGTCAGTTTGACAAAAGTAGCAACGGAACAGTATAAGGCTGGAGGATAAAGAAATAGGAACTTTGAGTGGGGGGGCTTCAGGTGAAACACTTCAACCAAGCAAAGTTCATCATCATGTGTGAAACAGTATGGAAAAAGATAGAGAGTAAACAAGGCAAAAAAAATAAAAGACTGGCATAAATATGTTTTTTTTAAGTGGATGCAGTAGTACATATAAGTATTTCAAAAACTTTTAGACTACTTATCATCATATTGTATGACAGGTGATGTGCTTATTTTTGTTTTGATAACCAATGAAAATAATTATTGTAATACTCTCTCTCTCTCTCATGATCTTAGTTTGAATCACTTGTCTCTACATAGTTTTGATCATTATGCAAGGGGTTTTTTTTGGTTTGTTGGTTGGTTATGTTTTGATTTCTTGGAGCGATTAGGTTGCCGATTTGGCTGGAAGGCTTCATCGTAGGAAGTACAGGCAATCATGAAAAAAACACGAAGCAAATGTGTGATGGGGAAGAGTTTGGAATGAACAGAGTTCTCTTACCTTACTGACTCGGTGTTACCAAGGTGCTCACCAACATCCATGGACAAACAACCTGCTCCACCGCCGAACCCGTAGCCTTTGGGCCCAAACTTCCTGGCGTGACAGTTTTTGCAGTAGACTTCACCGTCATGCTCCGAGCAGTTGGTTGAGTCAAGGAATTTATTGCAAAGGCCTAGAAAATTCCAAAAATAAAAGTCCCAAGACCCATAAAAAACACAATTTCCCTTCCAAGGGAACTTCCTTCCCCACTTCAAACTCTTTACGAGTGTTACAGAAGTATTCCATTAAGAAAGCCCAGGGCACAAGCATTCAATTTCATCGTCTCTGTCGTGTGCCAGGACGACTGTGTCATGATCAAGACAAGATTCATTTCGAAATTCAATTAGCACAATAGAAAATAAAAGTTTCTTGTCAGGGTTCGAATGACACAGGGGCCCCATCTGACACGAAGATCGATTCCCTCCAAATTCGTAAAAGTTGTTAGAATTTCAAGAATATTTTGAGGAAAATTCAAAACTTTTTTTGATAGGATACAAAAATATTAAGAAATGAATCTAAAATAACAAATCAAATGCAGTGTGTAGTAAGAATGTATTGGAAAAATCAGTGTCATGAGGGGCTCACCGCATTTGAAGCAAGTCTTGTGCCATTTCTTGCCGCCAGCAAGCCTTTCCTCAGCTGCGTACACGGATTTGCCGCACTTGGGGCACTTGGGGTTCTCTGGAGGCTTGAATGGCATTCTGAATAGTTTTGGTTACCTATAAACATGGGGTGGAAAAAAAAATAAAAAATAAATCATACAGGAAATGCTACAATAAAATAACTCTAATAGAAACCTCCAAGGAAACCAATATCATAAATCAATCTGTGAACCCTTTATCGTCCAAAGCCTTTAAGTACACCACTTATATTCCCACCCATGTGTACTCTGTGCACACTTTTTATTACGAATTTGAATGAAGAAATCAATCTATATATTTGCAACGTTGCTATTTCCTATCAACCTCATTCAGATAAGGATTACTGAATCATATTTTATAGTGTACCCTGCTGCACTTTATATGAAAGGAGAGCTTTACCTCTGACAAGGCACTTTCGAAATGCATTTAGTAATGGGAAATATTTTTCCACGTTGCACCTTTTATTTGGGTGGAAAGCCCATCTTTGTCAGTAAAAATAACAAAGTGCACTTATGGGTGTTTATAGTTCCATATTTTTGACGGGTAGGAAAACTGCCTTTAGGAAGAAAAACCTTGGAACATCTCTAATTACGACGTCACCTCAGAAAGGTTACTAAGATACATGGGATCTCCTTCTCATTAATCTTCATTTGCACTTATATTTCTCCTATTTGTGTCCCATCATTCATTAGTTTATTTTTTACATAGCAGTTACTACTAGCCTATTGATTTTTGGTTTGATTTCAACGTTTCACTATTTTCCTGAAATGATTTTATTGACTTAAGCTCACCTAGGTCGATCAAATCCCCATAGTACTTTTTCTCTCTCTCTATAGGCTTCCATTACAACATATACCTACTTTATACTTTTTGAAATATTCATATCCTTCCCCCCAATTCGGTCCAAACATGGGCTTCCAGGAACACGCACAGTAAATATCTACGTACATACTTATGTAGTGGTATTTAGAAAGTATGTGGAGGAAAATCGGATTAAATTGATTGAAGCATATTATTTAAATTCGTGAGCTGATTTATGAACTACGGCCGTCTGCTGGGCTCGCGAACTGCATAAAGAGAATAGGAAAAGGTGGGTTTGCGTAGGTGGAGAGAGAGGTAAATTAGTAATAAAATAGGATGAATATTTAAATGGGAATGGGCTGAAGGTTCTTTCGTAAATTTTCGGGGTGATAATCTATAGGAAGTGTGAGTGAGTGAGTGAGTGTGTGGAGTCGACTGTGGAGTAACGGAGGCGGGTGATGTTGGAGATTTAATATCGTATTGCGTAACACCATATAAGGAGATGCAGGGAATCGTGCCAAAATTTGTGTCTAAATTTAAAGTGTGTGAATCATGCAGGTGCAGACTTGCACAAGTTCTTCCACCAAACCAAAAGCAAACCAAAATCTGTAGAGAGCCTCCCAACTATAGAGTATCTGTGTATATAGCTACATATATAGACCGGAATAAAAATGTATTTTTCCAAAACCCACAAATGTCACCGTCAGTATGGAAAGTTCCGACTTTTTTTTGCCCCCATCGGATCTATCATAATCATATCTCTGGATTCTGGATATTATGCAAGATACTAATTTATGACGTGTACATTTCATTGTGGTAAATAGCTATCTATCTATCCATCCATACACTGACTTGGAATGCCATGATGGGAATCTCGACGCCATACAGAGCACTACTGTTGTGATAGTAGTGGTGCTGGTTGCCTGAGCGCTTCCGCCTTTTGCAAATTGACTTGCATCATACTTCCAATCTATTCATGGATCTCAAAGTAGTTCACAAAATTTGCTCTGACTCTTGGCTTTACAGCTCCACTACCCACCATTACTACTACCCGTAGCGGCACATAGACTGGCTAACGAAGCTATGCATATATTCTGTCTTCTTCTTGTGACTAAACGTATCATCATGTCTCAGTGGCTCTCTCTGAATGCTCGGCTCTGTTCCGTTTGTTCGAGAAGCCAAGCTTTTTGTTGACATGCCAAGAATCTCACTTCACCCATTTCACCTCCCCGTGAGACAGAGGCCCAAGCGAAACGAAAGCCAAGCTCAAAAGCCATGAGCTTTTGTAGATAGCTATATGTATCCCTGTATTTTCTCCCTATACTCCTGTAGCTTCCTACTACACTACACTACTATGCTATGTATGAACTCTCCGAAAATCTCGAGAACATGACTGGGGCTCTTTAGAGACGGCTGTGTGAGTGTGTTCACCTCATTCATCCTTTTATTTTGTTGGAGCAAACAAAGCTATCTTGAAGTGTGCTAATATGTCTTGTTGAGTCCTAACTTTGTAACATTCTCCTCATGTCACGCCACTACAGCCAAAACTTGTCCTCTGATCCATGAATTAATATGCTCCGCCTCCGCATCCATTACGAGGCCCGGTCCTTCCAATTCCCTCTGTCTGTCTACCTCGACAAACATTTGACTTGTGTGTGTGTATGTATGGACTATTGTATAAACAAGACTGAGAGAGAGCTAATAGCATAATCAACCACGAGATTTTCTGAACTACAACTTAATTCTTTCCAAATCTCCAGCTTGAGCTCATCTTGAGGCTCATTATGTGTTTACTAAGCAGTAGTTTCAGCTACAGCAATAGCATCTCAGCACACGGGCCCTTATGCATGTAAAGACTGAAAGTAAACTTTGTTCTCAAGTCCCGTCACACTCGCTGAATGCCCTACAACAAAGTTTAAAAGGCCAGCTTGGGTTTTCCCAAGAATCTCTCTCCTGCGTCCTCCGGAGTCAATAATAACAAGAGTAAGTCTTGTTCAACTTTTGAAGGACATCCATGAACACTTTTGAGTTAATAGGCTCAATTTTAGGAGAAAGTTATATTAAAGAAAATGAGTCCCTCTGATTTCCTCCTTGCCCTCCACTTATAATAGAGCTCCTCTAGATTTTATTTTATGAAGCTTATCATCTGCCTCATCAAGATGTATGTACAATTATGCTGCCTCCGAGTCAAGGGAGGGAAAAGCTCCTTCCCTAGGAAAGGCGCTCAGAGCATGTGTAATAAATCCATAAAAGGATTCATTTCAAAGGAAACCATCTGAGCTGCTAATAAAGTATATTAATTTTGAAAGATTTACATATACAAAAAGAGAAAGAGGCCTTTGTTAGAAAAACTGCGTGCTATCTTCAAAAGAAATAGGATCCGGAAAAATTTAAATGATGATATAGCTATACATATATTTGGGCTTTGGATATACTTCCTTGTTTTTTAATCAAGTGGGTCGTTGCACTTCTTCCACAGCTTCAGCCTACAACAAGTCACGATGTCGACGTTACTCAGTAAAAGAACGAGTAGTTTCCACAAAAAAATGGAAATGCGCATGCTTGACTGCACTTTGAAATTCAAATTTTGTAAAAAGCTATTCAAATTCTTACAACTTATTCAAATTTATAAAATTGCACTCTAATTCCTGTCGTAGACTGAGCCCTGTACGTATTTACGGTGGTTTAAAATAGTTGCTACCTCAAATTTGGATGAAAAGTTTTGCGTTGGTTCGATTTTCTGAGTTTCACAAATTGCTATAACACTGGTTACCTGGTTGGTTTCCCACAGATAGTAGATATAGAGAACAAATCAAAATTTTAAAATTTTGTCAAGCAAACTTAAAGTGAAGACTTGAAGACTAAAAGAAATTGAAGAAATTTTTGAAAATTTTGAACTGAATCTTTGAATTCGCCCTTACCTTAAGGCTGAGGATCCAAAAAATCGAATTAGAGACTCGGTGGATTTTAAAATTTTCACGTACACCAACCAAGGAAGTGGAACACTGAAGTCACTTAAAGCACATGAGAAGAGTGGTAGTTGGGGCTTTTAGTTTTGTTAAAAATTTTGCACACGGCACTCGGGAATAGGAATAGAAAACACAGCCCACGTAGTTGGAGTAACTAGCAAAGCGTCTCTCACTAGTCTCACTACCACTGTAAGTATATGTGTCCCAAGTATATTAGCGCTGTCAGTCCCTACCGTCGACTTTATGCCTCTTCCAAAATCGTTAGTCACAAGCAAAAGTCCAATCACATAGTTGACGTTGAATAGGTAGTCTTTAGTGCCATAATGTACTGGTAGACCGTCGTACGTATGGCTCTTAGTCATGGATTCCATTTTGAAATATAATCTATACGATTCTGGATTATGTTACTTCAAATCAACGATTATGAGCCTTCAAGAGGTACGTGTCGTATCTGTGCAAGACATCACCCAGTGAGCTTCTTCTTCTTCTTCTTCTTCTTTTTTTTTTACTATATGCACTCTTTTTGCAAATATATCCAAATATATCCAGACTTCCATGCTCCGGCATTAATGAGCTGTGGCTCTGCAATAGATAATTTAGTGGTGGGGGCGATACCTTTGGATTTTGGATTTGACTCACAATTGACAGCGGGAATTCAAACCTGGGCCGGTAATGCTAATGATAGCTAATCTCCATCAAAAACATTAACACTATGCACATGGATGGATGTAGATGGGATACGACTTAGCTACAAATCAGCTCTCTTAGCTTTCCATAGACTTGGAATTAGTTGACTCCGGTTTTACATCATTTACTGGGCATTTAAATTACACGTTTTTGTTCATTAATTAGCTACTACCAACCAGACTGGAGGTGGGAAAACTACTAGAAGCTTGATTCAAAAGGAGCTCCTTTGTCCTATGTTTTGCTAGCTTTCATTATGTATGTGTCTTTTCGCACTGATGCTGTTTAGATAGCTGGCTACTGTATACATATATTGGCATTGGTTTATTTTACATACTAATTACAGAATTTTATAAAACACGCCAAAAAAGCAGAGTAACACTCAATCTATGAGGCACCGTAGACTGCATCGTACATGACAAATGACCTTTTGCTCTAAAAAGTCGTATTATTGCACTTCTGGCAACAAAACGTTCCGCTCAGTTGAGACAGTTATGAAGGAGGGCTGACTCGACGAAAGTACTCACAAATAGAACAAAGTGCAAGATGTCAGTTGACTGATGGATTCTTATGTAGGTACATGTATATACATGCCGTGTAAATCTCAGGTGCAGATATGTTCCTATAGTTATGCTCCTATAGTGCTAGTACAATTTCCAAGCCAAGCCTTCATGGCCTAGTTAACAAGCTTTCCTCGCAAGTGCTTCGAGTTGAAGATTCAATACAATTAAGACGACTGAAAAACTAATTAGCATCATTGGCTACGGAGTGTGTGCCTGATGGGCTTCTGGGAGTCTGAAGAAGATTGCTGTGTTCTATGAAACCAAAGTAAATACATAGCAAGTTTTCATCTCTTTCTGTCTGTGTGTTCTATCTCTCTCTCTCTTTCATTAATTTTTAAGCGCTATAAATTCATAATTATGAGTGAATCGCGGAATGTAGGTCCTTAGAGGACAGTTCAAATAGCAGACGCCATTTTATGATGGTAGACACGGGACTGTCACTCTGATAAGTTTTACATGAAATAAAATGTGACCGGCTGTGTCATGTGTTCAGAATGCATCCGGGGACGACTTTTCGGGTGTAGAATTGCAAAAGGTGAGGGGACATGACCTTTGTTGCTCGTGAACAAATGGAGAAATTGCAGTAATGTTCGGAGTGAGTATAGGAGAAAAAAAACGGAATTATTCCGCTTAGAAAGACGTGGGCTGAAATTGAGGGAGATGAGATGTGTTGGAGCATTTTGAGGAGGCTTTCCTCGTGCATACGCTAAACACTTTAAGGGGTGTGCAGTGCTGAACGGCTCCACGGGTAGAGGAAAAAGGAAGGGAGGAAATTGAATGGAAAAAAAACCACAATTGGAGGTAGCTCTATGGTTTTTCATCACGTTTGTCACCATCACCATCATCATCATCATGTCTTTGGCCAGGATGTTTTTTTTCTTTATGTACCGCCGCACAGTTTGATTTCTCTTCTCTGTTGGGATGGGATGGATGGGAGGAGGGTGGGGGCTCGTGTGATGTGGAGCGGTCGGAGGAAACAATTGTAAGAAATCATGGATAGACAGGAAGAGGACACGCGGAGGTTGACAAGTTCTTTCGGGACAGAAGTGCATGGTGGCTGAGGCTTCGGGAAAAGAGAGAGAGAGAGACGAGAGACGAGGGAGAGGGAGGGCAGGAGATCGTCAAAGACGTTAAACTAACAAAAAGCCCGTCAGTTCAGTCACCATCTTGAGGGTGCCGATGAGTCAACCTGTAAAAATAAATGGCGTATGCGGGACGGGGAAGACGAACGTTGCCTCACCAAAAGAAAATGATGAAGAAACAAGTTCCCCTGTGTGGCGTGTATGTGTGTAGTAGCTTCACTTCCATTGCAACTCTTTCGTCATGGTATCTCATCTCTACTTGTTTCTCATCTCTCCATCCTCAGCGTTGCCATGGTTAACTTCTAACTCCCGTCCTCACACTTACTACTGTACTGCACAGTCACTCCTATCTCGATGGGCTCTCGAGAAAGACGAGAGAGAGATCTCTGTCGATGAGTATCAACGAAAAGGAAACCAACATAGCGAAGAAGACACGGATACGACCAAACACAAGCCAAAAGAGCAGAAGCTCTGCCACTCTCTCTCTATCGCCTGGCATTCCCCCGGTGTAAAATACCTATACATATATATACATATACCCTTAGCACTGCCTGCATACATAGATGCCTGGCATACCTTTTGAGGGTTCACACGAGAGGAAGTTTTGAGTGGGACTAGTTACAATATGGAATTCTGTATACTTGTCTATGCAACGATATTATGCACTGATCTATTTTTGCATATTATAGAGAATAGATTCCCATCTTCAGAGATATGTAATGGGCTCCGGTGTTTAAAAGTTTTCATCCAATTCTTTGTATTCTTTTTCATCTTCTTCTTCTTCTTCTGCTGTTTCTTCTGCTGTTGATTCTCCTCTGTGGGCTGATGCGGTGCTGGTTGTTGGTTGGCTGAGCATTCCAAGTTTCTTCAACTCCCGTCTACCTATTTGCACGGGAACATATTTTAACCTTTACAAGAAAAAATAAACCGAATGCAGTTTAATTATATCGCACACATTCCTCCAACCAACTGCACCACCATCGCCATCATCATCATCATCATCCCGATGATGATCTTAGTACGTAGTATGTAGTATTCAAAGCTCCTAACCCCACAGCACACGTCACCCTTGGAACGGGAAAATAGCATTTATATAGCATTAGTCACAATTTATATACTCACTCCATCCGACACATCTTCTACGACACGAGCTTAGTTTTGGCTTTGGCCTCAGTTCGGAACAACATGGCAGAGAGGAGAGCTGCCTAGCGCAAATTATAATCATAATTACTATATTACTACAACATGACGAGGGAATTTACACTCGCAAAAAGAAAACTTGTGTCTTAAACACTATGTACAGGATGGAGTTGAGTCTGGAAAGTGTGTGCAACAGGCAGGGAGAGAGAGAGAGAGAGAGAGAAAAGAAACCTTGATGATGTTACCACATGAGAATGTGTAGCGCCTGCACTGTTTTCTTAGGGAAGGGAATCAGGGTGGCATTATTATGTTATGACACACAGAGGAAATGCAACCAGCATGTTGAGCTCGGTCGAGTTTGTGAAAGCTAGCTCAAAAATGAAGTCATGGAGAAAATTGAACGATCATGGTGTATCTTGTAGCTTCCCACTCAAAACTGTGTACCTACGTTTTTTTTTCTTCTTTGTGTCTCCAAGTTCGCTCAGGTGCGGTAAGTGCATGCACATAATTACATTCTATGTATGTATCTTATTTCAAATCAGATGCTACAAGGACTCAGTACTTGCTACGTGATGACTGGGATGTGATTCCATCAACATTGCCAAATCGTCCACAGGCCCACTGACTTGTTATGTAAACTGAATTTCTCCCTACAATGCAATGCCTTTCAAATGGGGACCGTATGTAAGCTATGCATACACACGCAAACACACTCTCCCTTGTTGCCACTTGGGATTTATATTTGGATTAATTAAAGTGTTGCTGATGACTAATACCTTATTTTTGTGTTTAAATATTCTTTGTTGCCAATAAAAGATGGGAATTGTGTGGGCGAGAGGGCCTGGGGGAATCATGTGCGTAGTCCACATGTATAGCAATTACATTCTCAGGGACCAACAGTCACGTCACATGTCTTCCCTCCTTTCTTGAGGTTCTAATTGTGCACACGGCTATGAACTTTCTCCAGCCAGGTGTGAGTTTAAAAAAAAAAATGCACAAGGACAAAGAGTATCCCGAAAGAAACAATGAATAGATCATTGGCAGAGATTGATGATACATTTCAAGCCAGTCAAAGAGACGGGATTGTGTTAACATTGAACATGTGGAAGGAATCCATTGAAGGCAACCTCAGCAATTTCTCGACTGCAGCCACCATTTTTCATGTTAGAGATTTTTCTCGACAAATGTACGCGTACAATTCAGTATCTATAGACGAACCGATGACTTGAGGTCGCAGAGGTATACGGGCTGTGGTGCTGGTCCTATATATTTTTTCCATAATAAATTATTGCCTCCGATCCTTTATGGGAGTTGTCTGCTGTACAGAATATTAAGGGGGAAGGATGGGAAAAACAAATAGTGGAAATGCTGAAGCTGTACAATTGTGCAAGAAAAAAAATAGAAGCAATGCATTATATCATCTATCGTGTCGGTGGAATTCCAGGGAAATTTTCCATGCTCTCTCCTTCTCTCCATTTCATGTCACTTTAAAAGCAAAGGAAAACACACTCTTTGTCCCCCCACTCTAAGGACAATAAAGATGGTTACTCCAAAGGCTTGGGAAACGTATGGTGAATTTAATTTAAATTTGAATTGGATCTTATAACTCTCCCGACACTATGGCAATGATATGTGACTACCTGGGAAAATATCAAAGACGAAGCTATTTTTGGGAAAGAGATCCGTCATGTGTGTGTGTGTGTGTGTTTGGAGTCGTGTTTAAGGTACAAAAGGAGAATTTGAACAGTCGCTTGCACTCGCAGGCTTTTCATGTTTTTACTAAAAAAAGTGTAATAAGATTCTTGGAGCATATTAAATATTGAACATGTCATCAAGTACTAGTACTATTTGACTATGGTTCCTGGTGGGGGAAGGAAAAATCCTTTGAACTAAATCTCATTATGAAACACACTACTCCGAATTATGGAGCTGTAATGTCATTCCGGTCCTATTAGTCAAAAGCTCAAACACCAAAGAATTAGTAAATACCCACCCACTCCCCCACGGACTACCACATTTTCTCTTGTCTTCTATGTACTACGGATAATGATGAACCGGCTACGTAGTGAATCCCAGCCAAGGCAATAACTATGGCTCAATGAAATGAAAAATAACTTACGTAAAGCCTTAAAAGTGTAACAACTGTATGTATATAGCATGATTATGAGCCGATTATGAAATGCTCCCATCGTTGGTAAAGGCAATAGCAATAATGGAGGGGAAAGATGAAAGTCTGTCACTGGAGGCGATTATAGAGCCAAAACTGTGGGGACAGAGTCGAAGGGCAGACATAAATATTTGATTAACATTATATTTATGATCTTGTTGTTAGCATTGAGTCGTTCACTTATTGACTCGAGAACGACACAGAGAGTTGGATTGTGTTCTTGTGCGTGGGCTTTTCAACTCACGGCACTTTTGCCAATTACGATGATTAAGTTGCCTGCTATGGATAGATGAGCTATTCTTTCTCCCGCATAGCCTTTCCCATCCCTCATCGGTAGCATGTTCTTTGTGGGAGCTATTTTAGTTTATTGTGTCGGTTGGAATCTTTCGCATTCTCGAAGAGTGCATACCAGCAGCTGTGAAGGAGCTAAATTATAGATATACATAGTGCATCGATAAATATCTCTCCAGTTACCTACACAAATGTATGAAGTACCCGGTCGGGATTTTGTGGTCTACAATGCTATCCGACCCCTACAAATATCCCTTTCGTGATCACCCGAATTTAATTTGTTGTAGATTGTAGATAAGGATACAATCTTTTCTACTCCATAGTTTTTTCTTTTATCAAGATAGGGCGGAACAAGTACAAATCAGAATGAGATAAATTTGAGAGACAAATGATTTTCATGTTTCCTATTCACTCATCTATATTACTTTTTGTCACTTTCAACCAATTGATATTCTTCAAAACATGTGCTATCAAGATCAATATCAAAGTTCTAAATCCTATATTACAGACTGTGGTATGCTTTCTACTATACTGATGCTCGCCTATCTGACGGATATCGAAATTACTTTTTTTTTTGTATGTATGTAGTTGTTGTTGGATTTTCAATTTTCAGGATTCAACCTACTTAGAAAGTTGCACTCAATTTATTGGAGCCATCTTCATGTGTATCTCATTCATTTGTGCGTTTTTTAAATAGACAATTCCTTTCCATGGTACATACATACGTCCATCGACCTAACTTTGTTAGGATAATTTGATTTGTAATAATAATGAAGGTGGAAGTAATCAAATGGCTTCTATCTTTGCCACGCCAAAACTCCTTCCAACAAATAAATTCAAACTTTATTACGCTCCGATACCATATATCCGACTCACCACAACCGTCAGTGTATCAAACCACAAATATTCATTACACATAAAAAGAGTTTTATTTTTAGTGTGCCATTGACAATTTGTGGGACTAAATAGAAAACATCCAGGGACAAACCATATAATAAATCTACTGATGTTTAAACGGATTCAAATATGAATTTACTTATACATACGTGAAAGGTGTAAAAGTAGGATTCGACTTTTTTTCCTTACAGAAATAGGACCAAGCTCCTTCCCAAATTACAGAATCTAAATACTCGGTACACACACGGAACACTATATTATTTTTTATACCTTATGGCTTACGAAAAAAGTACTCGCGAAGATCTGGCATCAATTATTATTATTATTTACTCACGTATTTTGCTAATAATAAACTAATTCATCTTTAGATCAAAGGGCATGCATCAATTACGTTAGCAATAAATCTTAAAAATCAACTCCCCTCGACCCTCCGTCATTAATTGTCATTCAACTTCAGTAAACTTTATCGTATTTAGGTGTCAATAAATTAAGATAGCCTAATCCAGCAACATATTTTACTCAAAAACACAAAACCTCTATGAACCGACAGAATCCAAGGTTTAACGCATTTGTTTAGTACAATTTAAGCATCTTTGCCAATAAATGCACTCATAATTGTCAAACATAATAGAAATCAAGACCATAATTTTTAAAATACGGCCGTGAGTGCTGAACGGACGTCGTCGTGTACTATCGCTTCCTGTTCAGTAAATTACGTATTGCTTTCAGCTGCAACATAACTAAAAGGAAGCAAAAAGAAACAATTTCCCATTTCGTAAGCATACGTGATAATGCTGATAATATATTAAGGGTGAGTACTTACTACTAACATACGCCACTATAACCGGCAATCAAAATCTGAAGCTTAATTGGCAACTCCGGCCTATACATTACGAATGCGCTCTGGCCGGAAATTAAGGAAAAGTCTCCACTATGGAATTTCCTTTTGTTGTTTTCTAAACAATCCCTTATTTTTATATTTTTCCTACTTAAAAAGCGAAACGGTCACTATATTGTACATGGGCGACCCTTCCAGGTAGCGACCTTTATCCTTTTGATAAAATCCTGATTTCCAGAATTTCCGGTTTGGGTCGCTTTAATGATTTCGCTTTTTGTGTGTGACAGATAGGTTTTCTGACCCTCAAGATCCAACTAAATACTCACAGGATGACGAATAGTAAGATTATTTCATATTTATATAGGCTCAGGCCGTATTTAGGCTCAGACTTAGTAAACTTTGTGCGCCTAATCGACCCTTGAAATTAAATGATCTAATGACGACGTAATAAATGCTTTGTTATTCCTCGAAAATCATAGGTTATTGTAGTATGTAGATAGATATAAGTACTAATTAATTACTTAATTAAGAAGT
>JAQFZC010001531.1:0-29317 GCA_034695205.1 Dicyrtoma fusca | reverse complement strand
TCAGATTCTCAAAAAGATTTAATTTTAAAATGCGTTAATGAATTTAGACATATGTACGCAACTAGTGAAGAAGAATTGGACACTTTAAATTATAGACCAGTCAATATAAATACGCAGGATTTCCCCCCAGTCAACAGACCACAATTTCCCACAGGTATTTTTGAAAGACAAGAATTGAAGAAACATGCAGATAGGATGTTAGAATTAGGCATAATTGAACACAGTACTTCCCCGTATAATAGCCCAGTTTTATTGGTGAAAAAACCAAATGGAAAATTTAGATGTTGTCTCGATTTAAGAGAATTAAATAAGCAAGTAATTCAAAATACATATTATTTACCCAAAATTAACGAATTATCTTTAAATTTGTATGGGGCTAAATGGTTTATAACTTTAGACTGTATTGAAGGTTTTATGCAGAGAGCTTTAGATGAGAAGTCAAAAGAAAAGACAGCTTTTACATTACCCACAGTGGGACATTTTCAATATACTAGGCTTCCCTACGGCTTTATCAATAGTCCAGCCGAATTTCAGTCCATGATGGATGATATCCTAGGGAACCTTAAGTATAATCTCGTATTAGTATATGTTGACGATGTATTAATTTTTGCAGACAGTTTTGAAGAATTAATTAGAAGATTCATAATACTAATGAAAAGATGCGAAAAATATAATTTAAAATTCAATGTCAAAAAGTGTAAATTTGCTTTTGAAGAGTTGACATACTTAGGAGATGTTTTTAACAAAGACGGAAGACATATTAGTCAGAGCAAAATAGATGCTATTGTTCGTTTACCAGCACCAACAACTATCAAAGGTGTAAGATCATTCATAGGCATGGCAGATTTTTTCAGGAAGTATATCCCAGGTTATGCAGGGATTACGCAACCTTTAAATAGATTGAAGAAAAAGGAATATAAAGGTAAATTTGTTTGGGATAAAGAACAGGAGGCATCATTCAGAGCAATCAAAGAAGCTTTAACATCTAGTCCAGTACTACAATTTTTTAATCTGTTAGCAGAATTAATGATAGACTGCGATTGTAGTAATTTAGGCTTAGGAGGAATGCTTTTGCAGACGGAAGATGGAAAGAATTACCACGTAGTAGAGTATACATCGAGGATGCTTACAGAATCGGAACAAAAATTGGACACAACGCAGAGAGAGGCGTTAGCTGTATTACATTGTTTGAAGAAATTTAGACAGTATATTTATGGTAGAAAGATAACAGTGAGGACAGATCACGAAGCTTTAAAATATTTAATCAATGTCAGAGACCCACATGGAAAGTTAGCGAGATGGGCAATGGAGTTATCTAGCCATAATATAGAAATATTACATCGCCAGGGATCCAAAATGCAGCATGTTGATTGCTTATCGAGATATCCGGTAAGGGATTTAGAAACACCCTTAATTAGATCGACAAGATTTGATTTTGAAAAAGACGAGCAATTATTTCATGTAGCATCAGGAGGAATTTCAAAAATTTTTGCAGAACAACAGATAGAAGAGTATAAGTTACATAAGATTATAAGAAGGTTAAAAGATTCAAAGGCAGCAGAAAAAGATTCCGAAAACATAATAGGAAAGAATTATGCATTAATCCATAGTGTTTTGTACAAGATTTCGAATAAGATTGCAGAATCACCTTGGAGACTTGTAGTTCCATCGAAGTTAAGAGCCGAAGTATTAAGGCTAACCCACGATGACCCTACCGCGGGTCATGGAGGATTTTTAAGAACGTATCAGTTGACCAGACGAAGGTATTTTTGGGATAGAATGGCGAAAGACATTTTTAAGTATGTTCAGGCATGCGAGGAATGTCAAAGACAAAACCCCAGGAATTCTAAACCGGAAGGTCAGCAGGTTAGTTTTCCGCCACCTAAGAAAGTTTGGCAAAGAATTTCGATCGATTACATCGGACCAATGGAGACGTCAAAGACAGGTAATAAATATGCTTTAGTTGTCATAGACAATACATCAAGATTTGTTTTTGTTGTGCCGACGCCAACGGCAACGGCAAAAGATTCTGTTAGAATTTCACGGAAAATTTTTCATCAAGCGGGAATTGCGCCAGAGATTGTGACCGACGGAGGGACACATTTCACTGCCTCATTTTTTCAGAACTACATTAAGATTAATCATATGAGGCATATAATAGTACCACCATTATCTCCGCAGAGTAATGGTGTAGTTGAAAGAGTTAATAGAGACATCAAATTATTAATGAGGAAATATTTGGAAGAAAAGAAAGATAATTGGGATACGCTATGCGATCAGGTAGCTTTTAACCATAATAACCATATTCATCAGGGTTTGGACACTAGTCCGTTTTTATTATTTTATAATAGACAAGCAGTCATTAGGGCAGATTTAATAACGCCTGTAGTAAAAGATGCTTCAATCGAAGATCCACAAGAATTAAAAGATAGACATGCTAAGATTCTTGAGAAGGCAGTCAATAAGACAGCCAAGGAACAACAAAAGCAAAACATAATAGCCAACCAAGGTAGAACCGATCATTCGTACCGCGTTGGAGATTATGTTTTGATAAAAACACATCAAGAAGGTCTAAGAACTAGATGGAGTAATCCATATAAAATAATAGAATTAATTGGACAGTGTGAGCTAAAATTACAAAGTATAGAAGACGGAGTCAAAAGACCAATTAGAATACAACATATAAGAAATGTAAAAAGATGGAATCATGCAGAGCCTTGGTGTAAAGATTACGGTTATTTGGAGCAAAATAAGTTACAAGAAGTTTGTATACTGCCAGAAGATAAATCGAAAATAGCACCTAGTAGGAAAAGGATAGATAGGCGTCGCGAACCTAGTCTTTCTGATTCTATGAGGGTGTCTACAGGATCATTTGTAAGTCAAAGTTCGGGTACTACTTCACCTGAAGTAATACCGGAAAAGAGACATACAGATAAAAGACCGAAGAATCGATGGCAAAAGAATAGAGATACAGTAGTAAATAACAGGCTGTATGTTGAGCGTGAGGAAAAGCTATCCCCACGTGCAACATCCACACCTGTACGAGATATTCTAGTCGCAGAATTGGGCGACAGTGTAAATAATATTAATTTTAATAATAAAGATAATAGTAATAATAATAATTTTAAAAGAAAATTTTTTGGAGGGAACGAAGAGAATAAAGGTTCAAGTTTAGAAGGTAATTGTACAGATAATGAGTTAGAAGATAGTGTTATATACACCGAAATAGTTGGATTTGCAACCCCAACAGGGAAGCATATCAAATATTTGGATGGACAAACATCAAATATTAATACTAAGATTAATTTCGAGGATAATAATCAGAGTGTGAATGTTAAGAATGAAAGTTTAAAAGATGTACACGAAAAGCGATTAGGTAATAATATCATTAGTAAAGAAATAGCGAATATAAATAGTCCAAGACGTGGAGTTAGAACTCCAATGAGAAAGGAGAAAAAAGATTTAGGCTTAAATAGGGAACAAGAAGGTATTATTCGGAAGAAATTAATTAACAGGTATTTGCAGAAAAAAGAGATTGATAAAGAGATTGGAAAGTTGATGAATGAGATGGGGAAAGATCATATTTCCCATAGGTATTTAGAAAGTTGTAACTCTACGCAAAATAATAATGGTAGAAATTACAGACAGAAAAATACAGGTAGACGAGGAAGAGAAGGTGAAAGAAATCAACGAATGGAAGAGGATAGAATAAATAAAGAAAAGGTGGAAATGATTAAAAGATTAGAGGAGGAAAACAAAAGGTACAGAGTAAGAATTGTAAATAATGAGGAAAATAAAGTAATAGAAACACAAAATGTAGAAAAGGAAAAGGAAGTAGGGACGGAAAAAGGAGATGAGTTAAAAGAATTAAGTATAAAGGAAAAAGTAGAAAAAGAAAGAAAAAAGACAGGAAAGGTGAAATGGAAAAAAGTTGAAGACGTAAGAGTCAAAGATAAAATAGATAGCAATATTGTCCAAGGGGAAGGGCCCATCCGCCAAGGAAATTTGCATCAACAAACAGGAAAGAGGAAAGAACTGGAACCGCCATCTCTGTGTGACATGGAGGAGTTTCCAGCATTGACTGAGGCATCACGTGATGATGTGACGTCAGAGTAAAGAAAGAGGACATTTTAGTTGTTCGTTGGAACTAGGCAGCCATCTCAAAACAGACATGCGGTGCCATAGCCAACGACACTGAAACGTCGAGTTAAGTACGCATTTAGCATTGTCATATGTACATGCAATGGTAAAGGCGTAGCTGGATGGTTCATCTCGCATCAGTAGTGCGTGCGGGACTGACCAGACCAGAAGCAAGAAAAAAAGTAGTTGTGAGTTGGAAGGGATATTTTTGAAGTTTTTTCGGATATTTTTTGAGTTTTTTATCAATTAAATTGTAAAATATTCAATTATTGAAGAAGTGGATAAGTGTAGAGAACCGGAGATATCAGTAAGTTATATAATTTTATATAATTAAGGAAGAATTTTAGATTTAAGAAGAAATTATATAAGGTACAACATAGAACAAAGGGTAGCCATTTTGTTAGTCCATAAGGATACATAAATAAGACATTTAATTTTAATTTTATTATTTTAATTGTATCATCTCACACCGAATATTTCAAATTTATTCTAATTATCGGAAGAGTCAAGATATAATTTAGAAGTTGGCAATTTTATTACCATTAATTATACATAAATTTCTCAATAGTCACGATTCAAACTATATTATTTTTCAAGATTTTTTTTTATTAAAATGCACGATATGGTAAAAGTATAAAGATAAATCAGAACCTAGAACATTGGAAAGAGCCAAGATGAAAGATTGATAACCTTGAACGATCAAAATCCTAAAATCTATTCATTTCATTACCCGTAGTGGATCCAGATGAGAAAAGAGATTTGCAAAGACGGAAGTTTGAGCAGATAGTGCAAAAGAACGCGGAGGACATCCAGAATACCCGCATTCAGATAGCAAATCGGTTAATAATGCTAATGATTCAAAATCATCCGCGAAGAATTGAAGAGATTAACCGGGAGCTGAACAGATATTCAAGAATTCTGCACCAGCTTCTCCGACATCGACTATTCTTGCAACCCGATGCGGAACAAGATGTCCGAGATCAATTGTTTGTTGTTACTGAAAGAATGGTTGATCAGTTAGAAGACTTAAATAATTTTCATATTCACGAACAAGTGAACGTCGAGATTTTCAATGGCGAGGCAGGAGGTGAACCTGTTGAGGTGCCGGCAGTTCAAAGAATGGATAATGAGCCAGCTGAGGTAGTGGAAGTGATCGATGGCGACATTAATAATAATAATGAGATTCAAGAAGAGAAAGTTCAAAGAGAGGGTGAGGTTGTGAGTAATGACGAGACCGAACACGAAGTTCGTGTTGAGGTCCAGGAGTATGCGAACGCATCTCCAGTAGTAGAGAATGAAGAGTCATTACAGCAGAGTGCTCAGTTAGCAGACGTAATTGTGCCAGTAGTAGATCAACAACCTGTAGAGACTGGAAGTCGTAATGGGCCGAAGTTCAATTTGAAGGTAATTGATGTGGAGTTTGAAGAACAAACTTCAGAATATCTGCGAATGAAAAGAAAAGAGAAAGAGGCAGAATCGCAGTCATCCGAAAGTGCTTCAAAGCCAAGGAAAAAGTTTGCAGATATAGTAGTGACGACACCACCACCGTTTTCATGGGAAGACGGTCAAAATGACACTGAGACTGAGTCAGAAGAAGAAGAAGAGCAATTACCGACAAAGAAAAAGCTTAAGTGGGAACAATTCCCCCAGCAGTTGGAAGAGCAGCAGAGACGGGATGAGCTGGAAAATAATCGACCATCCACCAGCTCAACCATGGGAAAAATCCCAAAGGTCAATAACTATGAACAGGCATTGAAGAAGCAAGCCCAGGCTCAGAATAGGTACAAACCATTGTCAGCCGATTATCAGGGTTTGTTCCAGTCGGTGGCTCAGTGGAAAGTACCAGATAACCCACCAAGGACCATAGGACGTAAGATGTCAAAAGCTAAGATTGGAGACTGCAGAAGTCAAGCCCGACGTATGGGTCAGGGCAAGCGTCAATTAAAGACTAAAGAGGAATTGGATGCGGAACTTGAGGATTACCATACTCGAACAGATGAACCTTGTGAAGAAGATGAAGAGGAAGAACAAGTACATCGAAAAACTCCAATGCCAGAATACGTACTAAATTTGGCAGCAGGAACTACTTCACACTTCATGAGTTTTAAGTTTGGAAGAGGGACACGACTCCAATATCAGTCGGTCATCTCCAATATCATCTACCCTATTCAACCGTTTGGACCGAGAGCTATACAAGATGCAGAACAGGTCATCACAGTGACGGTAGTTGGTCAGAGACTTTCGTTTGGAGCTTTTGTGGGACCAAGTAATGCAAGACGAAACTTCTTGATTCAAAGTTTGAGAGCCGATGTAGAATTTGGCACATTCAAAGACGGAGCAATCTTCAGAGTGGTCCAGATTCACGGAAAAAGATTAGATGTGCAAGCCGTTTTGGCTTTCATGCTTGATTGGTTCGGTCAAGTACCAAAGGTGGAAGTTCGAAGAGCTCAAGAGCAAATCTACATCAATAAGCTGAGAGGACATCGAAGAGTGCCACTGGATGTGACTTCAGTCATCGAAATTGATCCAAATGACATCAGACCCAGCAATCGATATTGCATCTATTGTTGGTCACGGACGAAGTGCGTGGATTGTCCAAAGAAACTTAAATATTCCCTAAACCATTTTCCAAATTCCTTATTCCAAGTCCAAAGTTCAAAGTTGTAAGTTTTTCATTGAGGTTTATTCTAATCATTTTAGTGTTTTTGATAAGTTAGTATTTTTTTTTAGTTCCGAGACCGACGAATTCCTTAAAAAGAGTTCCAGAGAGTTGTGCAGAATTCGGAGGTGAAATCGGAAAAAGTTTGAAGAATGACGAGACGTAAGACTTAAGTACATAAGATTTGTAAGTTACAATAATAATTCTACGTTTACACTATTATTTTCAATGATGTTTTTAATGCATAACATAATTAAAGAGCGTCGTATAACATCTTTACATTTTGATTGGGAGTGTTGTGTATTGAAGATGTTATGTTTAATAATGGTTGTTTCAATTTTTAATTTTAATTATTTTTTAAGTAAGATGGAAGATAAAGATGAATTGATTGTGTTTTAATGAATTTTCAAGCGTTAAGAAATTAATTACATATATGAATTTTGATGTTTGAAAATAATTAAGAAGTGTTTAGTTAATAAGATGAAGATTAATTGCACGATGTTTTAAGATATAAGTTACTAATTACAATTAAAATATTCATTTGTTAGATTTAAGACGACTCAAATCGAAATATCACTTGTATGGAGTTAAAAGAATACTAATCAAAGAAATACCGTAAATCGGAGATTGTAAGGTTTTAATTATAATTTTGTTTATTTGATAGTTTGTAAGATTCCTACGTATCAACTGAAAGTTGGATAGTTGTAAGTTTTATTTTATTTTATTTTACTTTATTTTAAAATATTGATTTCGAGTCGAAATCTCATCACTGAGGGGGTGGTGAGACGATGCATGTAAGAGGAGAGTTACGGTAGGCTAAGGAACTAGGTTAAGTAGCGTAAGAAGACGAGAGTGAGAAGACGGCTGTGACCGTTGGAAGTTGGAAGTGTGTTGAGTGAGGACGAAGGACTGAGTGTGCAGTCGGAGTCCAGGAGCGGAAGAGTAGAGTACGAGCGAAGACGTGAGCGAGTGACTTTAAGAATTTGGAATTAATTTGGAAAGTGTTTAAGTTGGAATAAAAGCCTTTCAAGGCATTTTGGAAAGCAGAAACTTTGAGAAGATCTGTGTTAGTGTTTCATCGTCATTATACCATAGTTAGTAATTAGGTAGTTTTAGTATTTAACTAGTTAGAAGAATAGAATAGTAGGAAGTTGGAGTTCCAGTCCGGTTTGCCCTTTCGGGGGTGACCTCAGGTCATGGCCAAGACGAATGCTCAGGAGAGCTACCAACCCCAGGACATCGCCAAAAGTAAGAAGTAAGTTAGTTAAGTGAGAAGTTAGACGAGCGGACACAAGTCCGAGGGCAGTCGTGAGTATTTGGCAATTCGGCCAAAACACGAATGTTTCAGTATATTGGTATTGGGATTGTAGGAATAAATGTTCCCAAAAAGGCTGGACGATGAAATTTTCCCATCGCCAAGGAGGAAAAAATGTTCCCGCACACCATATATTGAAAGAGAAAGACGAACTTTATTCAAACAAACAAAGCTGACAATGTCCTCCATTAAGGATAGCCCTACGGACTCAGTATACGTTGACAAATATTTGCTGGTTAAAAACTTATAAACATTGCAAGAGGTACAAAATTGATTGAAGGATGATGAATACACCATATAATTATGTGTTAGGGACACTACTAGAAAACAGATGGTGAACGCATATCTGCACTGATTTTTTGAGTGACGATGTCTTCGATCAACATTGACGGTATGCCCTGCTCTTTTAAAAAATTTACGAAGAACTTGGAAATTGTCCCTCGTGTTCCAACATACAAACCTATCACTTCGTTGTCGACCAGATCAAATTTTTGTTTAAAATAAGGAATATAGGGGTCGTAAATTGCTTTCTTTTCCAAATTCACGGCATCAGCTTGATGATCTTCTTGCTCCATTCTCACCGTTGGGTCCAGAATCAGTCCTTTCTTCGACGAAGGGTTGTATGCGATAATATCAACACGTCTCGAGGCAAATGTATTTGCGTCAGCTTCGCTTTCGCCTATATTGTGCTCTTCTCGGCTCCTGCCGGTTGTACATTCAACTTTAGACATGGCATCAGCAATCAAGCGTCGAACAGCATGATGTCGATTATTTCGCAAAAGCTCGCCCCTGTGACATTTTCCAAGGATGTGTCCTAGAGTTTCGGTCTTCCTGCAGCCAAATCGGCAGCAGAGGTCTCCTCCGAGGTCAGGTCTGGGAATCGCTTTCACTGGTAATACATATGCGTTCATCTTAACAGCATTAATCCTTTCGGATGAAGAGAGGCCATTTTTTGAATGTTTCCATGCATTAGCTTGGGGACATTTCTGAAACTGAATTACTCCTTGCCCTTTTTGCTGCAGTTAACACCAGCCGTCGTATTCGTGTCTTCTCAGGTAGTCTCAAATGATCTTACTTTTCTTAAGTAGTGGTGATTGTAGATTTCTTCTAACATTGCGATTGTTTTGTATTTGAGGAGGTTGAACTTTAAGTTTCAGACGAATATCTGTGGGAATATTGAGAAAGTCCATACAGTTGGTTTGATCGCTCATGAAGTTGCGGACCTCATTCAGCAGGGCTTCGCCAGATTTGAGAAGAATTTCTATTGAGTTATAGTTTTGAATTCCTGCGACCCACTTGGCTCTAATAAGACCAAGTACTTTGACTTTGGGACTTGAATACAGCATGGAGGACGGTGTACTACTAGGTAACATAAGAATTTCTTTGGCTGAGTTTCGAATAATTTTGAATATTGATTCCAGGAATTTTACGGATAATTTTGTTACGGAAGCATGCTGAAACGGAAACGTTAAAGTTTGCCAGAGGTAATCTTTCAAAACTTAATTTCTGGTCTGGGCGCAACATCTGAGTAGAAACTAGCTTCTCAACTTTCGAGTTAAATTTGTGAGCACACTTGGCTTTATCAAAAACAATGAAATCATTAAATGTCACTCTCAAATACTTAATCGTATCCTCAAGGCATGCAGTATTATTGTCCACAGTAACCTGTAATAGGGATTGACACAGATATCCCTTTACGATGCTGATAGCCACACTTTTTTCAGGGTTCTTATGAAGACCGAATTGAGCGAAAACTTCGGAGCTTTGTTGGTAAAGCTCGATTGCTGAATTCCTCGAGTTTCCAATTAAACCCGTGTCATCGGCAAACTCCGCATTCAAAACCTTATCATGAAAACCGTGTAAGGGAAACCAAAATTTGTCTGTGACTTCTTTCTCACTGATTTTTTGGGTCATAGGGTCAATTGAGATATTGAATAGAAATGAAGACATTGGATTGCCTTGCATTACTCCTTTCTCGAAATTAGTTTTCCCGGACTGGCTACTCTTTGTATTAATTCTGGTGTAGTTGCCGACCGTGAAATTACAGCATAACTTTTTCAAAAATGTTGGGACTAGTTTTAAATTGGGGAAAACATGAAAACATACAATTCTTGATCGATCTTTTCACAAATTCTCTTCAGTACTGAGGTTATTGTAGTGGGTCTCCAGTTTTTTGAAGAATGTTATTCGCCAGATTTGTGAATGAGAATAGTTTTTGCTTCTCTCATAAACTGAGGGACATAAATAAATTCCAGCATGTAAGTTATTATTGATGCTCAAACAATCTTTGACTTTAAGCGTTAATTTGACCCATCAAACCAAAATCATTTCGGAACCGGCGGCTGTATCGATGTGCATCCTCTTAGATTGTATTTCTACCTCACAAGGAGAAATTACTGGCCAGAAGTTTGCAACAATTTCATTTTGCTGTTCTTCAGTTGTCGTTGATAGGCAAGGGCCGACGAGATTGTTTATTATGCTCCATCGGTTGAAAAAGTCAGTCTGTAGTTGATCCAAGGGAATAGTACACGATTTGTCGTTGTTATTCATTATCAAACGCACTGCTTTTTTCCGTTGATTGTAGAATAGGAATTGAATTGTGTTCTCATCATAAGCTGCCTTTCTAGATATGCGTTTGCGATGAGATTCTCTCTGTTGGTTGGTATTTGCCGAGTAGCCGGAGTCTGAGTTTTTGAAGCACGCCATATTTTTACGGTGCTCGTAAAATTTCTTAGCTGGGGTTTTCGGACCCGAAAGTGCAAAATCGCATTTAGCCAAAGTAGATAACATCAACCCTTAACAGTTTTGTGAGTATTCTAAAAGCTCAACAGAGCATATTATTCTAATTGCCCAGTCTTATTCCTTTGCATTAAGATTACTTTTACAAACAATACTTGTATATGTATACATAGTTTAGTTCAA
This sequence comes from Dicyrtoma fusca, assembly GCA_034695205.1. NCBI lineage: Eukaryota > Metazoa > Arthropoda > Collembola > Symphypleona > Dicyrtomidae > Dicyrtoma > Dicyrtoma fusca. The sequence continues at coordinate 18,281 of JAQFZC010001531.1, read as the reverse complement.
TTTTTCATTAATATTGACTACTACAGATAGGTAAATTCAACTCTGTTCACACTTTCTATTTTTCCTCATTTGCAATGCAGTGCACGTTGTTATTGCATGATCTACATAGTTACGAAGTGCTGACTAGTACATTCGCCTTCTATCATTTACTACCTTGAATGCCACAAGGAACTCGTTCTTTGTAATGAACACACGACCTCCAGAAGGAGGACAACATTAGGCCTACACATTATTCTTAATGAATGCACTGCCTTTTGATAAGTGCACTGTAATGATATTGTATACTTATTATTTACTTCATGCCACAATACTTACTTTTACTTAATATGTTATTTGATTTGTCTTTCAACCTACTACACATACACACTAAAAGAAAAGAATAAACTCACTTCTACTTTAGTAGTAGTATTATGCCGGTTCTGACGCATGTACAAATTTTACACCACTAAAACATCTAATTTAAGCATATTTACTTCCAATTTCATCAATATTGTATGGGTTTTTACTAGTTTTTTACCATTATTAAAAAACGTACAAAACGTCCCAAATTTACTGATTTTGAAAAGTATGAATTTTGTCCCCTCTAAAAACATCTAATTTAAGCATATTTACCACTAATTTCACCAATATTGTAAGGGTTTTTACTGGTTTTTAATATAATTGAAAAACGAGAAAACGCCTAATCAAGTATTTAAGTTGCTAAAACTATATCATTTTTATCAATATTTGTATGCCCTGCTTGTATATTAGCTAAAGTAGTTTTTAGTTTTGGTACTAGAATATCTGGCTCATTTATAATAAATTGAACATTCTTTTTTAGACCTGATCCTTTAAAGCTTTGTTTTGCATCACTTGGTGTTCTTTGTTTACCAATAAGATTCCATTTTTTACCCCAAGGGGAAATTAATCCCCATTTTGTACCCTTTGAACTTCTCAATCTACCTTCTGGTGTATAACATGCTCCTGTATACAACATTAGCCAAGCATTAGTCTCCACATCAGACAAACCGTGTACTTGTTTAACAGGATTTTTTCTAGTTATTAATTCCCATAAACCTGTGATAATAGGTCTTTTTTTCCCAATATTTCAATAAAGTCATCACCTAAATCTAGAATTTTTTTATTTCCAAGATAATAGCCATCTGTGTGTACATTATCATTAAATATTAGTTTTATGGCTAAAGGGTCTTCAGATAAATTTCCTAAGTACTTTATAGCAAGTTTTTCAAATCTATATTTTTAAAAATTAAATTCAGGTACATTTTCAAGTGCTTATTGTTCAATTCTTTCTTCCTGTTCAGATTGATTTGCTAAAGCTAAATTTTCTAATAATTGGTCGTTGCCGGCTTTATACTCTTTTAGTTTACCGTATATTGTTTGTTGGTTCTTATTTATCAATTTATGTTTATTATCTGAATCTGTTTTTAAAATAGGTAATTTCTTTGACACAGAAATTGCTTTGTTTTCTACTGCATTATTATTATTTTGTGTAGCTTGAATTAATGGCGCATATTTTTTCTCTTGTTCTAATGTAAAAGCATTGTCGTCTGATTTTGCCGCGATAAGTTGTTTTCTAAATTTTCTAATATTTTCATTTTTTTTATCATGAGCCTTACTTGGCGTTTAACTTGCTCTGCTTTTGTCATTTATATATGCATATTTTTGTTTAGTAACATGTCTTTTAACCAGTATTTTACTCACCTTTGTTTTAAAAGTGGCGCTTAATCTATACGGTGCTTAAGCCTTTAAGGATGGCTTTGCCGCCGTTTCAGAATTCGCTATTTGTTTAGGTGTGAATTCAAGCTAACTATTTAAATCAGTAGAATACCCTTTCCATTTTACTAAAGCTTTTATTAAATTTAGATCTTTTGTTATCTTTGTTTCTATGATGTATTCATATTCAAAATCTTTTCCTTCTTTGTTATATGGTGTAATTTCTTTTGCATAATACGTTCCTTTAATAGGTTTGTTATGATAGTCAACTAGTTTACACGTTATAAGATTTGTAGGTAACACTTCCCTTATATACAATATTTCTTCTTCAAATTGAGTTTTATAGCCTCTATCAAATTTAGTTCCGGATAAATGTGTTCTGACTCTTTGACCTGGTTTTAAATTGTTATTATTTGAATTATTTGTATTATTTAACTTTTCTAATCTAGATTTTGAACCATAAAGATTTGCTTATACTTGTAATTCATTTTCTGTTTAACTTGCTTTGAGTAAAGTCATTTTAATACTTGTATGTCTTGAATTATTATAATTTTTAATAAGATCTGGTAATACAGAGACCTAATTTGTAGTTCCTTGTTTAGTCATATATTTATACATCTTTTGCTGGATTGTTCTTGCAAACCGTTCAACAATCATTGCTTTTGTCTCACTTTCAGTTGTATACCAGTTAATATCATATTTTTTCAATCGATTTTTCGTCTTTTTAATACTGTATTCAGTTCCTTTATCACTATGAAGTTTATTAGGATTTCTCCCTTTCTTTAATACAATTTTAAAACTATCCACGATCTTTTCTGCATTTTTAGTTTTTAAAGAAATAGCCCAACCATATTTTGAGAATGTATTAATAATTAAATTAATATATATAAGCCTATTATTATCTTTAACAAATTTTTCAGGCATAAAAACTAAATCAGCCTGCCATATTGAATCAATTCCAGGCGTGTAATATCTTCTACGTTTGAATTTTGTTATTTTACCTACATGTTTAGTATGTGTCTTGTGTAGCTAGATAATAATTTACTATTTTAGGATTTATTCCTGATTTTCAAGATAATTCATTTATTCCTACATATCCAGTTAAAGGGTCTTTATACACTGAATCTAGAATTTTAAATGATATACTGTCTTCCCCCTCTGAAACGTCACGTAGTTCAGGCCCCTTCGGGTCGGCTTTAGGTTCTTGGAACCGTCATAATTTATTATTCAGTCCTAACCCTTGATATAATTTTTGTTTAATTACACTTTTTGTTCGTTTTACGTTTTCACTAAATGTAGGGTTTTCTATTTTGTCAACAGCTTTTAGTAATTTCTGATCTGCTTTATGTCTACTTTCTTTATCTTTGTAGATATTATATGTTAAATCGTAATGCATTGCTGCTTTATCTACTCTGTCCACAGGCTTGTCGCCTCTAGCTATTCTTTCTTGAAATTTAGTTCCAGGACCTACATAATTACTTCCTGGGAAATGAACTTCTCCAACATATTTTACAATAGTATCTACAATGTCACAACCTACCTTACTCCCTTTGATAAATGTACACGTTTTAGTATTACACTCCGTACATTTTGCTTTTTACATTGTACGATTATTTTTTGTAATAACTTGAGCCTTTAAGGCTCATTGAGAGGTTGAAAACGCGACTGGTTTAATTTCTTTATTAGATGTTCACACCTCACATTTAATGCAAATTATATTACTCGTTTAATAACATACGTTGTTCTAAAATAATTGATTTATTATGTCTTGTAATTTTATAAATTCCTACTACCTAACGCTAACGAACGCTAACGAACGCTAACGAACGCTAACGAACGCTAACGAACGCTAACGAACGCTAACAAACGCTTACGAACGCTAACGAACGCTAACAAACGCTATTAAACGCAAACAAACGCTTACGATAACGGACCTGTGGTTCCTACGGGGTTTTATATCGTAACAGCCGTTGTTATACAATAGTTATTATTTAAGATATTTATTTGGAATATAAAAGTTGGTTAAATTATGTCTGTACCGCTTGTCGGAAGCAGTAGAGTAAAATCAATAGTAATAAAGAAATAATTATTTTAACCTTTCAGGCAAAATTGCATAAAATCATCTAAATCCATATTAAATGCTATGCGGTCTTTATGTCAATGTTAGATATCATTGTTAGATAAACGAAATAAAATTAATAAATTAGAAATTAGACCAATAGATCTTCGGTCCTATTTAAAATAGGACTGACTAAAGCAAAATACACAAATATTATTGTGTCGTCCTCTTGTAAAATAACTTTTCATTATATCCTGATTTCTACGATTCATTACGTCATCAACAATAATTAAAGTTTTAATTTAGAATCAATTTCTTTTGGGTCTAGTATTACAGCATCTGTATCATAGACTGTAATATTAATTTTTTGTTTTGGGTCTATTTTTAGTCTTTTGCCTACTTTTTCGATTAGTTTCAACTTACAAACACAGCTTTTTTGTATTTCGTTTTGATTTTCAAATAACGCAACCACGTGTTTCTTTGATAGATTATTTTCAAATGCTTTATTTAAAATTTAATATGTGTCCTGTTCAAGGCTATCTCCTACTAGCATTAATTTATTATTATCCAATATTCCGTCTTGTAATAGTAATTTATAAATAGACAGCTTTTACCACAATTACTTACACCGATTACTAAACATCTTAATATATTACGAAATAGGTGATTATGGTTGAATTTTGGGTTTTTATTCTAAACAAATATTGTTTTAGTCATTTAATAAGTTGTTTATTATTACTTAAAAACATATATATACGTGATTGAAGCATTAAAAAATGATTTTATAAGATTTTTAATTTTTCATCTTGTAAAGCAATAACATTTTCTATATTTGTTAGTTTAGTGCTAATATCATCTAGAACAACAGTACATCTACTATTTATGCATAAATGTGTAATACACGCTCCCATTTATAATAAAATAAATTTATTAATAACCAAAGGGTTTTTTGTCTAATTCTTGCGTTTCTTGGTCATATTCGCAAATAACTCTTTTGTTCAAATTACTTTGAAATGTGTAAAAATTTTCTTGATTTTTTAATGTTTTTATAACACTTTCTTTATTTTGCACAAAAATATCATGCTTTGTGGTTAATTTTTTCTAAACTCCTAATACAAGTTTTTTCATGTTTTCCAAGTTTCTTTACTATTTGTGTAATTACTTGTGCATGTGACTAAGTAGATGAATTAAATAAATCTTGAAATCGAAGCCCGAAATGTTGAATGTATCATATGCTTAATTTAATAAATAACTAATTTAACAAATATTTAAATTAGATTTGACACACAGAAATTTAAAGGTTGAATGAGTAGCCTGATCACACGTCAGGATTGTGTATAAGAATTTCGAGAAGTGGCCGATGGCCCGAGAGTTGCGACTGCTTAAATAGGAATTACATTTACGTCACACTGAACTAAAATTAGTAAGTAGAGCACCTTTCACATTTTACAGAACACTGGAGCCACACAAACAAAGAAATAATTTCCACTGTAGTTTTCCATAAGACACAAATAGCAGTTGACATAAAAATGATGAATATTAACTACTACTTATTCACAAATTACGAATGCAGTAAATTTACCTTGATTTAGAATAAATTGACAAAGCTCAAACTGAGCACTGAGACAAACTGAAAAGACGACAGTTGAATATAACCCCTCATCCACGCGCATCTTTTATATCGCCACTTATAACGACGCTATATACACTATAGTAAAACCCATGAGGCCTATATGGAAGTTTCATAGAAAAGTCAATGTTTGACCCCATATAACTTAAAATCTAGCTCCGTCCATGACTCAATATTTTTACCCAGGTTTCCCCTCTTTATAAAGAACTCGTGACACAAATAAAATCTAAGAACCATTTACTAATAAAAAAGTTACAGCCGTATTAAGATATACAGAATGAGTGACAAACTGAACAACTTGCAAATTCTTTGAATTTAGTACACCCTGCGTAACCGGGAATACTTGTCTTATAAGAATATGATTTAGGTCCTGTTGACACAAAATCAGTCATACCGTGTACTTTTGGGTCATAGCTATCAATATCTTTGAATTCGTCTTCCTATTTACCTACATAGTTACCAGTGTTAAATTAAATAGGTTTATCTATATCATCAACCCACACCACACTAACAGTATCCAATTACATAACCCTTTCTTTTAATTTATCAAGAGCATCATATTATCTTAATCTGGCATTTGCAGTTGTAAATTTTGCAATATATATATTTGTATCGTTTGAACATAAATTAAAATCTTCTTATTCTTTATATTCTACTAATACAGAAGTATTTGTAAATGGTACATAATTAAAAATTTTTAGTTTAGGATAAGCTTCTAATTTATTTAAATCTGCGTGTTTGGATATAATTTTAACTTGTTTTATTGAATCTTTTTGACCAAATTTACCCCATAAGCTATTTAAAAACATCTTTGCCACAGCTTTTATTCCTAGATTTTTAACTAGATTATCAGGATTTATATATACACTAATTCTTTTGTTTTTTAATAAAAGTAATCAATGTTTCTTTTGTAAAAAAGCTTTTGTTATATGATGCTTCGGTTTTGATTTTCATGAATGTTTGTATATAATCCTTGAATAACTCGTTTGAATTTTCTTGAAAATGAAGATTTGAATAGATTTCACAGATCGTGTATCCCTTTTTAATAGCTTTAGCTATATCAACACTAGTCTACGTAATAATTAGAGCTTTTTCTTCTTTGGAGTGCCTACATTTTGTCTTTTAATTTACTGTAGCACAAGTATAACACAGTGTAAAAATATTTTTTCTGTTTACTTTTGTTAGTAAAACAGGATGATATAACGCTTTAGGTGTGTAAAGTTTACATTTAAAAAACCCAAACCACTCTGGATTATAGGTTTTCAGGAGTTCCTTATTATCAATTCCAGTATGATGACGTACAGGAAAATCATCAAATAACATAACACTAGGATACAAACTACAAATATCATAATACCTAATTATTTCATTTTTAGTAGGTTTTTTGAGTAATTTTATTGTTTTGGTTCTTCTACCAAAGAATGCATCTCTTGGGTTTATCGGTATAATTATAGGGCGATCTATCTTAAAATTCCTTATTATTTTATTTTTTTTCATATTGATGACTCCAATATTCGACCACGTTATATCCTTTGTTTTTAAGTATTTTGTCTATTCAAAAGTATTATCATATAGAAATTTCATTGTAGTTTTGTTTAAAAGGTTTTTTTGTTTTGGATCATAGCAATTTTGACAACTGTGGAAATAGCACCACTGACATTGATAAACTGTATTAGTTTCTCGACAATAACCATCGACTTTTTTAATTTTTCTATTGGAATCACGTATACCCAATTCACCTCTATTTAAAGCATGCTCAATATTTATTTTTTTCGCAGACATTATACATTCTAACCATTTTATACTTTGCTTGGATTAGTTAGCTTTATTTTTGGAAACGATTGCTATTTTATTTTTTGGCAAAAATTCAAACCTATATACAGACATAGCCATGCTAGCTATTGTGACATATTGTAATGGGTCCACGTAACGAGGTATACTAGGATCTTCTTCACTCACAAAACTTATTTCGATTACATTTTGACGGTAACTTAGACATCCTCTTCGAAGTATATCTACATCAGATTTGCAATAAGCAATGATTTCTGCCCTGAAATTAAACATTTTACTTGCATCTTTTTCGTACAGCTTACATTCTTCATCATACTATTTTATAAATTTATTTCGATCCTCAGATTTCATTTTATCGGGCTCATAATACTTTTTATCTGGTAAAGGCCCTACATAATTCCAATTTTCAGGTTTGTTAAAACTGTGTGGGAAATAGCCTTTTTTAAGTTCTGTTAATTTAAATGTTTTTGCGAATTTCTTAAGTTGATCTGCAATATGATTAAAACTATCAATAAATCTTATATTCAGTTTTTTAATATACATGGACATTATTTTGGTTCCTGTTAGTATTAATTCAGGTTGTATATTATTAAGTTAACAATATTTATTTATAAAATGACTGTCATGACCTTTTGTATTATGCGCTGTAAATGTAATCCTTGTGGTTGTAATGCCTATTTGCAAAATTCATTGTTAGTAGCAAAAGCGTTTTCGTTACCCGCAAAATCTTGGGTTTCAAACCACAATGGTATATGATCATAAGCTTCATCTAAGTATGTTTCATAGTCATAAAATATGTATTTTTCACTACACTTTTAGGTTTTTTAAAACCCATAAAGCATTGATGCTTTTCATTGCAATCATATTTTACTTCACAAATATAACATTTAATATGATTATAAATATGTTCTTGCTTGAATTTACCATTTTTGTCATTAAATAGCTTTGCTTTACATGTTTTACATTTTTTAAACCTTTCACATTGTTTTCCTAAATGATTTTTATAACAAGTAGGATTCCCAAATGTTCTGTTACACTCCTCGCACTCCTGCCAATCTTTTGTAGTTTCATCACCACTTTTATAATCATTTTTGATTCCATTACATATGTAACATTTGTTTTGAATTTTTTGCTCACGAACATGTTGATCTTTGTTTGAATAATGCTTTTTACAATCATGACAATATTATGCACAACAATAAAGAGCAGCAACGTTGTTGACATAATCATAATGATTGTCCAAATGTAATAAATACACCTGGTTTTCTGCTTCTGGTTTTTAAATAGCACATTTAAATGTCCCGTCAATTACTGAAATTATATTTATTTTGATATATAATTCATGTTAAATTTGTTTGAATAATTTAGGAGTCATTCCTTCTTCAGGTAAATCTAAGCCTACGTAATTAATTAAATTGTTTACTATTTTATCTTAATATTTGTCTTCATTTAAGCGAATGTTTTTAATTTTTCTATCGTTAACATCTTCTAAACCAAAATTGTCACCATAATTAAGCTTAGTTAAATTTAAATATGTTAATCCAACAACGATTGCTCTTATACAACATAAATTATCATTATTATTAATTTTATTAACGCATTGTTTTTTTCGAATATCGTCATATAAGTCTATGATTTTTCTATGTCCCTTACCTTGAATATTATCAATTATTGTTATTTAAAGATCAATATTTTTTGTCGTAATCTCTTTATATGTAGCAATTTTACCTGTGGCTTTAGCTAATAATTTATCTGTCGGAATTACGTTTTTAGGGTCAACACTCTAAGATTTATGGAACTGTGTACGATCAGTAAAAGTACTTGAAACACTTATATGAGTTTTGACACTTTTCAAAAATCTTTTTTGATAATGTTTGAATATAGATTTCAAAACGTCTTTAATATCGCCTGTTTCGGTTTGTTTTATTTTCCAAATATAAGTATCTTCGTGAACATTTAAGTTCCTTATTTCAGTTTTTTGACGTTTTATTAGTTTACTATTTTTATAATCATGATTAATTATAATTTCTTCCTTAGGTTTCTTAACTATTTCTACCTTTTCTATTTTTGCAATCCTTTTTAGCTCTTTTTTAAGTATAATTTCTTTTTTTTGCTCTATCCGTTGTTGATTTTTTAGATGTTTATTAGTATTTTTATGAGCAAATACCTTTGAAGGCGTAAGAGATTTCGTAAAAGTAAAATCACAAATTTCAAATTTATTCCTATTAGCCATTTATCAACAAACAAATTGATGAATAAAAAAACAAAATTGCCTCAGGCCGTTTTTATGAATCACTTATTTTATAAACTCAGTTAGCTGTTTTAAAAATTAGTAAGCACAAATTTAAATGGTTTTGAGCGACTTGAAGGATTTAGGCGGTAGAAAATGAGTGACTTGTAAAACAAATGTTGCAAACATTTTTAATTTTAAACCCAGTTGAGTGACTTGGAAATCCTGGCCAGGGTTCCGCATACGCTACTTACCGTTAGAATTTATATTGATCAGCAAATCAAAAAAAATAACATTAGCTATGAATTATTATGTAATCAACTGAACAAAAAAAAGAAAGAGTTACTGTTACATAACAAATATTGTGAACATTGTTATGATAATAATAGTGCAAATCAATCTAGTGACGATATAAATAATATTATTTTAAATACTAATTTAAAAAATAATTCTGTTAATCAACCTAGCAACAGTATAAATTATTCAGATTCTAACAATCAATAGTTAAGTTGACGAGTACATCGGGCCACTACGGATTCTACTTCGAATAGAGTCAGGCAACGTAGCTCAAGCTCAAGCTCAAGCTCCATGCTCATTAGTTCAAGAAGTAGAAGTCGTATTGCTTTAAATGTCGAACAAATAAATGGTAATTCTAATCAATGTTATTCTTGTAAGCAACATTGTAAGAAACCCAGGACACGGTATTATGTTTCCTAAACATGTTTAGAATTAAATTATTTATTTTGCAAAGGTTCTACTACGAGGCGTACCGATAGCACTGAGAAGAATGGTATTGGTGGTTTGTTAGATCGAAATGATCTTTATAAGTGTGTAATTTGTAGCAAAACCACTGACATTATTCAAGGTTGGAAAGGAACCAGACCTACTCATATACGTTAAATCGTAGCTGTAATTCTAACTTTATTTGTAACTTTAATTGTAGCTGCAATTATAATGCACCGTTATTCATGTTTGTGCAGATAAAGCAGTAAAAGTCTACTAATCTTAGTGTAATAGATAAGATTCACCTTTGAAAATTGTCTGAAAAGGTTACTGTATACCCGTGCCAGGTAAGTAGGTAAGTTTAGTGTAAAGTTTTTGTTTTTGTTTTGTTTTGTTTTTTTTTCTTTTATGAAATTAGTAAAAACTGGCTGGGTTCTGTGTTTTTTGCATTTTATTTTGAACTGTCGCGTGCATGAAGAACATTTCATGGGTTATAGACAGTTGTTTTTTATATATTTTTGCATTTTCAAAAAATTGTAAAATATCCCTACATCACGCTTAATTTTTTCAAAAATTTCGGCTCCATCTGTTAGTTTCTTTAGAACTACCTTACGAGTGCAAAACCTGATTATTATTGTTTACTTCTGACAGGCTGTATTGATTATGCGGTGCAAATTACAGTTTGTGAAAAATAGAATAATGTTTTATTTACTCCCTTATTTTCAATTTACTTTTTAATTCTGTGTATTGCTGGCTTGTACACCACCAGTTGTTTCCCTTTTTTTCTGTTTTCCTAAAACATACCTACATTTGAAATAATACTTTTATGCTTTTTTTTTGCTTCTTACTTCTTGATTTCTTTGCTTCAATAATGTGACGCGAAGGCTCCATTGCGAGCAAAACACCCTACTTTATCTATTTAAAAAATGCTACACCTCCTACCTATTTTTTAAAATACACGGCATCCTAAAACCAACACCGAATTCTTTCGGTTGGTGTGCTTTACCTCTAATTGAAACTGTTTTTAATTAGGCCTTAAGCTTAAAAACAAGTTTAAAAACTATCTAACGTTGCTCTAAAACCAACAGAAAAAAAACCATCAAATCAATCAAAATATATTTATAATTATTTTCCCCTTACGGGTCTCCTGATAATTTCCTCCTGAATAGGTAAGTAGATAGCCGCTTCTCAAGTAGATGGAATGGGAACTCAACATCTGAAAAATACAGAAAAATAAACGCAAAGAATCTTGTTTTTTTAAACATGATAGTGTATTAATAAAATTTTATAATTAAAATAATTTAAAATGTGTTAAAAATACAATACAAAGAAAGAATTAACGTATCTGAATGGTGTTAGTTGGTTAGGACTGCGAACACAGTGAAGCCAAAAGAGGAACTCAAAAGCAGAGCCTGAGAAAAAGTAACCGACAACTTCTGGGAACTACTCGACAAATTAATTTTGCCAGAAGCGGCCCAGCGATGGCTGATTACACGCTTCCTTTCATTCTTTTGGAAAACATTTGTTTCGTAATTTAAAAAATATTTGAATTCTGATTGCATATTTAAATAGCTGGTGAAATTTGGAATTTACTGATATATTGAACGCTTTCACAAAATCCAAATTTCAACATTTTTTAAAATTTTGAAACATCTTTTTTTATTTTTTTAAAATTGTGATTAAAAAATCGAAAAGCCCTTATTTGTTGAGCCAAAATGGCGTTTTTAGAAACTTTTAAGCTTAAAAAATTAAAAATCTATTAAACTTTTAAGCTTAAGCTCACCCGCTAGACTTAATGAAAATAATGAAATTTATTGTTTTTGACCTTTGTCACAAAGTCTCTCCATAGAAGGACTTATCCAAACATACTGAAAATTCAATAAATTGTACAGAAGTAAATTTGGCGTGTACACAAAAATTCGGCTCTGTAGCTATAACACACAGTGTTCTATATATACATACTTTAGCTGCTAGTTGGTCCTATTCAAGCTAAATGGAGAAAATCACACGTTTTTGACCTTTTTGACAAAAGTGCCCCATAAAATGATTTATCCAAACTCACTGAAAAATATACACATTGTACAAAAACATATTTAGGGCGTCCACATCAAAATTCGGGTTTGTAGCTATACCTTACGATATTTAAAAAAAGGTCAAAATTTTCCTATGCTTAAGGATAGGCAAGACCAAAAATGACGATTTTCCGCATTTTTCGATTTTATTGTTTATACTTAATAACAGTGTTTTCTTTAGCCATGTGCAGGTGTACAGCGCATTAAAAGTGGAAATTTTTAAAAACTGTTGAAACGGGAGCCATCCGAACTAACAATGGTTAAGTATAGGCGAATTGGGCATTTATTGTTCCTTTCATGAATATTTAACGAATTGAAACGAACGTTTCAATTCTGCTTTCAGATTCGGAATACCCGTGTAGTTGTGCACCAAAACAAATGTTGAACGTTAAAAAAATTTAAAAATTTGAAAATTTAATAAAATTTTGAAAAACGTTTTTTACATTTTTTAAAATTTTGATTATTGATTCTGAAAGCTCTTTTTAGTTTTTACTGTGTTGATTGCAACCACTATTTTTAAAAATTGTTTGTCAAAATTTTACATTTTTTAAAAAATGTTTTGAAATTTGAAAATCTGATTACAGAACCTAAAAGCCGTTATTTGCTTAAACAGAATGGCTTTTTTAAAAAATTTTATAGTTCTACAAATGAAGGAGTTTTTTCTGTTTAAGAACGTAATTCTGCTGCTTTTAATTTTTACGCTTTCAACCATATTTTTCCTAATAAAATTTTGAGAATTTTTTAAATCTGCTTTCAGATTCTGAATGTCCGTTTGATTGTGTCCCTTAGTCAAATATTAAACAATAAAAAATTCGAAATTTTAATGAAATCTGAGATTACTGTTTAAACAATTTTTCTAGTTATTATTTTTCTTAATTGAATGGAGACCAAGGTTTTAATACGTTGTAAGGAAACCAAATACATTACAATGTTTTATAAAACATACAATTCTTGTAAGATGTGTTCAAAAAAAAACAGAAACGAAAAATTTAAATGTGAATGTGAACGAATATATACTAAACAAAATCATCTTAGACATTTTCAAACAAAAGTACATAAAAATAATATATATTTCAAAAACCAACATAAATAAATTTTTATTTATAAATTATTTTTCTCATTAATAACGTGATCTAGAAAATGAAAAGTATTTTTTATTCAACGCAAAGAACTAAACCTACAGAATATACGTTTTTAAGCGAAGATAATATAATATTCAAGATTTTGACTGTGCATACTCATATTCAATTGAGTTAACCATATACATATTTGTCATTCAAAGTGACGGTTTTGTCAAGTTAACCTTTTAACGCAAAACTGCCCAAACTAAGATTGTTTTAAACTAAACTAAGGTTGGCGCGCAATCTGAAAAGACGAAAAAAAAGTTTGAGCTCTGAGAAATTTGTGAAATTTTGAATTTCAAAATCGTAACTCCGAGGGTTAAAGTGACAACTAGAAGTAAGTGTAAAATAAAAAAAGTGAAGGGAATTCAAGCTTCAAATTGACACCAAAAAGCAATGAAAGCAACACCACACGGAAAAATAAAAGGAAACTGAAGAGAAGGCGCTATGAATATACTGAAACTTTTAACTACCAAACCAAAGAAACCCACGCGGGAGAAAACACAACTTAGGCCCGAGTGTAGATGGAAATTCGGTTTTTAAAATTTAATTTGTTGGTAAATCAAAGGCGTTAGCTACACCGGGCTCACAGACAGGCACGTAGAGTTTTTTAATTTTTGACTTAAACAATTATAAACAGGTACTGACAAACTAAAAGTTTACAATCACAAAAAACTGATCCTGCACAAATACTTTTATATTTTATGACGTCGTATCGGCTAGAACGGACAACAAAGAGTATTACTAGGAAAAAGGAATTAGGGAGAATATATCCGGAGAAAGACTTGAACGCGCAGTAAATAAACAGAAAAACCAGCCAACCCACACAGGTGAAATATCCACCGTCCAAATTTGGAGTCCTAGCCCGGATGTAGCAGGAGATTAAGTTCTTAAAAATTGATTTGGCAAATCAAAAGTTTGAGCTACACCAGGCGTAAGCATAGGCAAGTAGACAATCATTTTATGATTCTACTAATCAACACTGATATAGTCTATAATCAAAACTCATACTAGCGAAATCAAAAAAAAGAGATACAGATTTTGCTTCTTATTTTAACCCCACTATGAGCATGGGAACCGTACAACACTCGCCAAAGACATCAAGAGAAGCCACTGGATATAAAAAACAGAGGACCAATGAAGAAAATGAATTGGAATTCAATGAGGGCTCAGATGAAGTGACATCACCACAACCAAAAATTACACTAGAGAGAATGTACAAAGACATTATGTCGGATATCAAGATGGGTGATGCCAAAATTACCGATGCTTTGATACAAATAGACAAACAAGACGAATTAATAGAGGATCTAAAGCACGAAAATATGGACCTAAAGGGAGAGAATACTGCACTTAAAAGAGAATTGGACGCACTTCACTTGAAAGTTAGGAGGGGAAACATTATGTTTTATGGAATTGAAGAAAATAAAAACGAGAACAGGGAAACGCGAGGACGTCTCATCACCGACGTACTAAAGGCAATGGAACTCCTAAATATCGAATTCGATGTAACACGCAGAATAGGAACACAACGAGTGGGACACATCAGGCGCATTAGTGTTAAATTTATCAGAATCAGAGACCGATAGACAGTGTCAGCTAACAAAAGCAAACTCAGACAAAACCCAAAATTCAAAAAGGTTTACTTGAATACAGATCTTCCTCGAAGAATCCAAGAGCAGAAAGCAGTAGAGAGGCAGGCTAAGAAATTAAACGGTGAAAGAACCACAACAGCCAAACAAAGACCAAATTCGGTAACCTCACACGGGAAGATGCCAGAAACTGAAACAGTCACATAGGAACACGGCCGCCAGTTACAATCACCACAGACACGAACCCGAAATGTAGATAATATAAATACAAATACTACTGACAACAATGGAAAAACCCAGGGCATAATTCAACAAAATACAACAACTTCGAAGTCAACATAACAATCTGTAAATAACTCACCCAATGACAAGGAGGGTTCACCCTACTGCAGAACAAATCACAGGACACTGACTATTAAGGACCCACAACGACTTAAGATACGCAAGGCACTAAATGGAGAGCTGAAGTCACTGAACTCAATACTTTACTGGAATTGCAATGGTCTAAGTCACCTATTTGAGAAGTCAAGGACGATAATGAACATAAAACCATTGATGTTTTGTCTAACTGAAACATGGCACATGCAAATTATGAAGCTGCCCTCTGAGCTGGAAGACAACTATACAATCCAGCAGCAACTTGGAAAAAGGACAGCCAAATGTGGCAGAGCAAGCGGAGGCTACATACTTGGGATTGCAAAACTATTCAAAAAACAATGGACCTTCGCACTTCATAAATTTTACGCCAAAGAAAGATCAAAATCAGGAAAAACCAACATTAAAATCGCTTACTTTCCACCTGGAAAGGAACACGACGAGAGCCTTTATAATAATATTCGAGATTTTGAACCAAGAACGATAATTTTGGAGGACCCTAACGCCAGATGCGGATCAATTGACTGCGATCAAACTTAAAACAAGTATAAAAATCACAATCTTAGTACAACTCGGTACCCTAAAGAAACAGGAAACAATTCGAGAGGGGACAAATTATCCAAGCTAATAACAAAACAGAATATTTGCATCATCAATGGGCGCACAAAATCTGATAAGCAAGGAGAACTAACCTGCTTCAGAGGAGATGGTGCTAGTCAGGTGGACCTATGCCTAGTTACAGAAACCGTAGTACTAGCAATAAACGACTTAAAGGTTACCGTGGATCCACATTTAGATCACGCATATTTATCCCTATTTCTGAATACAGTAGCAGAAGAACTCACCGAATTCGGTGCCTATCCAAAAATCAAGTAGATGCCCGAATTTAAAGAAACCTTAATTGAGACACTATCCAACCGTACCAAAAATATGGGTCAAGTAAAAACCTTTGATGATATACAGCAACATATCTTAAAAACAACCGCGTCGCTGAGCATTCTGAGAGCATCATTTTTTAAAAAGAAGCCAACAAGCACCACAGATGGTTTAACAAGGAATGCCAAGGGGATAAAGTCAAATGCAACGTCCTGATTAGGAAAATAACAAAATCAAATCATACTAACAACTGCGAGATATTGAATGAATACCAGACTGCCCGAAAAGAATACAAGCAAACACTTAGAGATACAAAAGAAGCATTTAATCAGAGAATATCTAGCGAAATAACCAAAGCGCGCAACTCTACCACTTTTTGGAATGCAGTCAAGCAACTAAGATACACAAATTCTTATATACCTAAATCCCAAATAAGCCCAGACGAATGAAAAACTCATTTTAAAGTGGTATTTAAAAAAGAAAAACTCATCAAATGGGCGATTCTAATTTTGGAACCCACGAAGGAAGATTCTTAGCTAGATGGACCAATCAACTCAGTGGAGGTCAAAACCGCCCTCAAAAAACTGGCAAATATTAAGGCACCAGGCAGCGACGGCATCCCAAACGAAGTTTGGAAAGCACTTGACGACTACCATATCTCACTTTTGGCTACTTCTTTAAACACCATCTTAACTAGCAACTCAATGCCAAATAGCTGGAAAGAAATAACTATCATACCTGTATTCAAAAATGGAAATAAGAACAACCCGGCCAAGTACAGGCCGATTTCGCTTCTAAACACGGGGACAAAATTATTCACCACCATCTGGGCAAAAAGGCTTCAGCTTTGGTGTAAAATTTACAGCAAACTTACCGAGAACCAGGCAGCTTACCGGAAAAACATGGGGTGTCCTGATAATATCTTCAGGCTTATGGCAACTTAAGAAGAACTACAAGTATCTATTATTATTTGTGACTCATTTGAAAGCTCCGCATAACTTCACTGATATTGGAAGTCTTTGTGAATTTATAAATAAAAAATCGAATGATCACTATAGTTTAAACAAGGAAAACTTTATTGAAATTTTTCCTAAGACAGTTATACCAGATTCAACCTGTAGACTTACTCTAACTGACAAATTAAAAGCTATTTTGGGACTACACAAGGGTATGAAATACAGTTTGGGAATTGCGAGGGCTGCTAAACACAAAGTGTACAAGAATTTTGGAAATAATTTACTATTTTTGTATAGTGATATTGTGGAAGATCAGTATGTGGGAGATACGTTTGCACCTTTACTACGAAGCATGCCACAAGTGTTTAACAACGATAATCCATATGAACACGAGTTTTATAATCCAACGTACCTTCCTGTAAAAAATCAAATTATTGAAACAATTCATACTTATATAATGAACGAATCTGGAAAAGCTCCAGCATTTGAGTTTGGAAACTTCAAGTGTACACTTCATTTTAAACCGCGCTCCTATTAAAATTAAATACAACTAAGATGGCTTCGTCAGATTTAGAACGCAAGTTTTTTCGAATTCATAACCCTCAAAACAGACATGGACTTCAACACGGAGGTAATCTATTATTCTACCGTGCTTCGAACTTAAGACAAAAAGGACATGGATTAGGAGAATTCTTTGGGTCTATTCTACGCAAGCTAATCCCTTTTGCGTCTAAACACATTTTACCTCATGCCATGCACGCTGTTAAAAACGTTGCTAATGATGTTATTTTAAATAATAGATCTGTTGGAGAATCATTTAAAGACAAAGGATTTTCAGCAATAAAAGCAGCGGGCAAAGAGATTCTAGCTCAGTCTGGCTCTGGAGTTTCACGCAAGCAAAAGCAAACTAAAAGTGAGTCCTTCCCATTTAAAAAAATTAAACGTGCGACTAAAATTGGTCAAAGGGTTTTAAAACTGAAACCTATTACAAAAAAGAAAAAACTAGTGTCTAAGAAGAAGAAGAAATCCAGTAATATCTTTGGATAAATACAATGGCTCAACATCATTTTCTTCGTAGTGAATTAGATATTTTTAAAAATGAAGGATATGACATGTCTATTCTTTCAACTCAAAACTGTGACG